>JACBWW010000046.1:4483692-4523831 GCA_020086605.1 Lanius collurio
GGGAGAGGATGGATGGGTGGAGGGAAGGGAAAGGCTTTGGGGCCATTAAAAAGAAATTTCCCTCCATGGGGCAGGAAAATCAGCTTTGTTTTTGAAAGCAAACAAGCAAACACATGTTCAGCCCAGCTAAATGCAACCTCTCTGAGTTATTATTTATTATTTCTGCCATGGCAACATTCAGGGACTTCTGGAAGATTGAAAGGGATCCCTGTGTTGGGCTTTGTAGCAACATGGAGCAGGAGACAGCCCTTGAGCAGGAGATCAGACACAACAAATGGGAGCAGCCGAGGGATGAAGGGTGGGAAGCGAAGGAACAATAACAAGGCTGTGTTTGCTCTTGCCAGCTCTGTACACATCAAGGGGGGTTGAAGGCTCCACGGTTTAGCAGCTTTGAAACTTTGCTGTAAACACGGCTTTGAGCAAAAAACGAAGTGGAAATAAATAAAAGCATTTCAGTTAATGGAGCTGCTCCACTCCCGCTGCACCACTGCTGTCCAAGGCCTCTTTGGAAGCAGGAGCAGCTCTGCTGTGGGCTCTGTGCTCACATGGTTCTGCTGCAGAGCTGGGAAATCCTGAGCTCCCAGTTCACTTCCAAGTGGGACTACTGTCCAGGAAGATTCTGCAGGGGGAACAGACACACTGTCAGTGGAACAGCTCCTGCTTCCTCGCTGCCTCCTCCTCAGCAGCTGTGCTGAGGTGTGTGCTGCTCACAGCCTGGGATGGGAATTCCTTCTCAAGGAGGGAATTCCCTCTCAGGAAACTCAGGGAGCTCAGGACAGTGGCTGAGAGTCCAAGTGGGCCCTCACTCCCCTTCCTAGTCCATCCCACCACCAAGGGGATGAGGATCCAGGGATGATGATGTGGGCCATGGATGATGTTCCTCTGCATCCTCAAGACACAGGGGAGACAACAAGGTGTCAAGGGGGACCTGTGAAGTGGCTTTTTCACTGCAAACCCCTCTGTGCAATCCCATCATCACCTGGAAAGGCCGAGCAGCAGCCTTGGATGGACTGTCCGTGATTCATAGGGAATTGTTCTGCTGTCCCAGGAGACTGAGGACAGTCAGAGCAAGGGGAGGTTTGGGAACAGCCAGGGCTGTGTCTTGTCCTTCCTCCAGCACAACAAATCCTCTTGCCAGGTCCAGTTTTCCAAGTGCGCACAGCAAAGCTCCCAAGAAGGCAAGCAGAGAGGTTTAGCTCTTTCTTTTGGAAAGAAAGAGCTAAACCAGTCTGGTGGTTGGTATTTGTTGTTCACCCTTGCTCCGGGGTTAACAAATGCTGAACAAAACTCTCAGGAAGAAATCTTTCTCCCAGGTAAACATCTGACCCTGCTCGAGTCCACACAGTTTTTACTGCTGACTTCAGAGCAGCCAGATTCTCCCTCAGTGCCTTCTCGGGCTGTTTCACACCAGGTAGGGATCTCCAGGCACTTTGAAGGGGTCAGGCTCCTGCTGGGACAGGTAATTTCCCAGTGGGAAGCAGCCTGAGCTGCTGGCTCTGGCTCACGGCTGTGCCTGTGGTGGTTTTCAGGGAAGAAGAAAGGAGAGATCTTCCCTGATGAGTGGGAGGCACAGGGAAGGGTCTAAGGGGAGGGAAAGCAGTGCCAGGAGGAGAGCCCAGAACACATCTGGATGAGGAATATGCAGGGATGGAGGAGGCTGGGAAGTGCAGTGAGGACCAGACTGGAGTCCTGAACATGAGGAGGAAAGTGAGAGGAAGTCAGAGCACATTCCCATGAAGAACTGCCATGTTCTCAGCAGGCTGAAATCTTGCCTGGGTTTTCCTTCTTGCCAATGACCTCTCCTTGTCTCTCTCCTCCCGGGAGCAGGAGGTTTGTGCCGCCTCAGCCTTTTTTCCATCACTCACCCCCATCATTTGGGCATCATCTGCCTCAGCCCTGGCTCGAGCTGTGCACCCAGAGCCCTTCTGTTCTCCCAGCTCCCAGGGGTGACCTTGCCTGTCCATCCACGGCCGAGTTTCCAGGCTGTTATCTCTCCATGGCTTGGTTTGACATGTCCCTGTCTCGAGCAGTGACTGATGGCAGCCCAGGCTGCTCAAAGCCAGCCAGGCGCTGTTACCAAGCTCATTTTTCTGGCCCTCAGCTGGGACTGCAGCCAAACACAGCTTTCCCTTCCTTCACCCACCTTTTCCCTCCCATCCACAAAGGTGTTTGTCTTCATCTCTCAGCCCCTCCTGGAGCCAACTCCCCCCATCACTCTCCCAGACAGAAGCGCAGGGTCAGCTCTGCCTCTCCCAACCTGCAATAAGCAGCTTTTATCACTCACTACCTGCAGTTTCAAACCACTCTGTATTTCTTCATCTTCCCTCAGATGCAGGAAGGTTCCCTGACTGCTGACAGTGCTTCTTCATGCCCCTCCTTCAAGGGCTCCTTGAACCTGGGTGCAAAAACCCCCTGGCCAAGGCTCCCTTTCCCTCTCCTCATGGTTGCCCTCCTGCTTTGCACTGAGTGCAGTAATTATAACAATTAATAACGGAATCACAGGATGATTTGGGTGGGAAAGGACCTTGCAGACCACCTTGTCCAACCCCTGCCATGGGCAGGGACACCTTCCACTATCCCAGGTTCAGCCTGGCCTTGGACACTTTTAGGGATGGGGCAGCCAGAGCCGGGAGGAGCAGCCATAGCAGGCCAGGTTGGACAGGCCTTGGAGCAACCTGGGACAGTGAAAGGTGTCCCTGCCCAGGGCAGGAGGTGGCACTAGGTGAGGTTTAAGGTCCCTTCCAGCCCCACCCATTCTGGGACTCTGGGATTCTCCAGGCACAGCCCTTGCACGGCAGCGCTGAGCACATCTGGCAGGTGCACAGCTGGATGCTGCTCTGCCAAGGAGCTTGGTTACCCTGATTTGGGAACCTGCAAGAGCCCCTCAGGACAGTTTGCTGGAAATGTGGGTCTGCACCCTTGGGATGCAGCTTTCTCCCATGCATTTATCCCAGTTTTAGTGTTCTGAAGGGCATCGAGAACGCTGCAGGCACCCTCAGGCATATCCTGTATCCTCGGGTCTAAACTGTTTCTGTTTCCAAATGATTTGGCTGGAACTGGTTCCACATCTGTCTCCTCCTGCCCCGACCAGCATTCCCAGGTGCCCACAGAAGGACCAGCTGCCCTTGGACTCTGCCAACACCCCCTCGCTCATCCTCATGAATCCAAGGAAGCCTCAATTAAACAGGATTAGTGATAACACGGGAAAATGAAGAGCAGGAAGCCTGAGGTGTAAACAGAGCCGTGGAACAGCTCAGACACACAAACAACACAGAGCAGCAGCTCCCTGAGATGCTGGGGCTGCAGAAATGTTCCTGTAAATCACTGGGAAACCTCTGGGAATTGGTACAACAAACCTGAGGGCAGAGCCTGCCCTCTCCCTGCCTGGGCACAACACCTCGTTCTCTGAGCCACCCCCTGCATTCCGCTGGGATTTCCCTGGAGTGAGGCACTGCTGAGTGAGGCGTTGCTCCGGCAGGGGCGGGGTGATGGACGGACTTGTTCTTCCCGAGTGTGATGAGCCCCGGACAAGCTGAAATGAGAGAGGTGCTGAATTCCCTCCCTCACCTGGAATTGAAATAGAAAGGAAGCAGTTTTCTAGATAATCCAGCCAACTTTAGGTGCATTCCTGCTGCATCCCGGGGCAGGCACCCTGCACTCACTTTAGGATCTGCCTTCCAGGAAACATTCCCAGTTATCTGCTCTCCCTGCCTGCCCCATTCCTCACGAAATTACTACCTCAGACTTCTGCAAATGCTGTTCCCAGAGGAATCAGAGCATTTCCAGGGGGATGTTCCCAGTGAGATGTTTCCAAGGTGGTTGGACCTGGGGGTGGGGAGAAGGAAGGGGGTCTGCAGAGGCCCCACTTCACCCACCCCCAGGCAAAGGTGCCTTCCCATCTCCCTGGAGGAGCCAAAACTCTGTGGAACAACTCAAATGAAAAGGATTAAAACCCATGGGAGAAACCAGGGAGCACCAGTGTTGTCAGCAGCATCCCCCATGCCTGTGTCACCTGAGGTCCCTCGGGCACAGCCCTGTCCTGGCGTTGTCACTGAGCCACAAGATCATTGAGATCTCATAAGAGGCTGGAGCTCATGAAATGAGAAAGCTGAGAGACTTTAGCCTGATTGAAGCAAAATATTTAGAGAAGGCTTTCCAGTGTTTATAATAGGGGTTTGGAATTTTTATTTCATTGGAAATTTGGAGCTGCTGACACTGTTGCTCAAATCTGGGATGAAAGAAGACTGGAACAGTGGTGTTTTTGGCTGACTGGGAATGTGGTGCCGCAGCCAGCTCTAACAGCCTTGTCTTATTCCCCTCCAAGCAGAGGATAAAAGAGAAATATTTTCACTTTCCCAAAGAAAGCCAGAACAAAATCCCTAACCTAGGTTTGCTGAGGCTGGGGAAGGAGAGGACTCCTCGGGTGACTTCCAAAATTTGCAGTGACTGAAGTATCTGAGGCAATGCTGCAGGTGAGCTACAGCCTGGGAATGCCAATGTTCTCCATACTGGGCTGCTCCTTTGGAACCCCAATCTACTGGACATTGCTTTAGGAGCATTCCAAGGTGCACCTGATTGGGAATAACTTTATTTTCAGGAATGGCTTTAGATCAAGGAGATGTTGGGAAGAAATCCTTCCCTGTGAGGGTGGGAAGGCCCTGGCACAGGTTCCAAGAACAGCTGTGGCTGCTCCTGGTCCCCTGGAAGTGTCCAAGGCCAGGTTGGATGGGGCTTGGAGCAGCCTGGGACAGTGGAAGGTGTCCCTGCTCATGGCAGGGGTGGAGCTGGATGAGTTTTAAGGTCCCTGCCAGCCCAAACCATACTGGGACTCTGGGAATACCCCTGTTGGGCTGAGTCCTTGCATGCTGGAGCAATGATTTTAGCTTTAGAAGGAAGACTTCATTAATTTTTAAATTTCGCTTCCCACTTCCCTTCTCTCCTGCAATGACCTGGGCTTAGTAGTTTGAGGAATTCCATTGAATTGTTGTGGAATTCTGAGCTGCAGAGACAGGGAGAGCTGGGTGCTCCCTCTGGTGGGGCTGGCCCAGGGGGCTGCTGCCAGGTCCCACAGCTGTTCCTCCAGATGTTACCCAGCCCTGGGGGTGTCAGGAACTGAGCAGCTCTGAGGGATGAAACCCCATTTCCCTTCCCTCAGCTGCAGCTCTGCTGGGAGAGCTGGGAGGAGCTAGGAATGCTGCGAACACAGGTGGATGGAGGGAGGCAAAACCTTAGAATTTCCATTAAAAGGGGATCAGTCTTATTCCAGGTGTGGTAGAAAGATGGAAGGGCTTCTCTTCTCCCTCCAAGGAAATCCCAACCCCAATGAGCTCATGTGTGTCCTCGTTTGGAGGCTCCCACCACGTCTCCATAAAGAACCGAGGCCCAAGCTGAGCTCGGCTCCTCCGGCTGCTCAATCAATACTCCCCTCCCAGGTTAATGCAGTCAGCAGCTCAATTAAGGGAAAGCCCTGTGGGAATGGGAATAAGTGTGGGTTTGGATGGAGTGAATAGCAGGTCCCTGTAACCCGGCTCCCAGAGCAATCAAACCCAGGCTGCTGTGCCTGGTGAGCTCTCCTGGAGCCAGGTGTCTGCATGGGACCCGTCAGCACCCCAGATCCCCAGGAAATTGGCTTTGGGAACAGCCTGCAGCACATTCCGGGGCTTGGGAATGCTCTGGGTATGGCAGCAATAGGAGGGGGAGGGAGGGACACAGGAGCTCCTTCACCAGGGAGTGATGGAGCTGGGAGAAGTCTCCAGCTAAAACACAGAATTTTGTCTCCCTGTGCCCACAGAGCTCTTTGTGTCTCCACGCTGGGCTGACAGGACGAAACCTGCAGTAAATGAACTCAACCCAAGTGAGGAGGGATGTTCCTGTCTCTGGCAGAGGATGTGACAGGGGAGGGAGGAGGACAGGGATGATGTACGAGAGACAGGAGCGTTCCCCCCGTTCCCCCCTCCTTCCTCTCGCTAATGAATTTTTCCCATTAGCTTGAGGTGATTTTGTGAAATCTATGTTGACTCTGATGTCTCAGTCCCTTCCTCCGTCTGTGAGGACAGCAGAGAGGGACAGCACTGGAGAGATCCTGGTCTGAGGCTGTCACCTGGAACGCAGGAGTCTGGACCTGGCAGTGACCTGTGTGAGAGACTCCGTTATTGACCCAAGCAAATAAAGTGTGCAGGGAACAGACCCCTGGTGATGTGGGGAGGGAGGAATGGGATCCATTATTCCCTTCTGTGATAAGTCCTTGGCTGGGCTGGCAGTTGGAATCAGGAAGATCATTTCTCTAATCCAGATGGTTAATAAATGTGGATTGCTTTGCTAAAACCACTTGACAAAATGCAATTACTGCTGGCTGCAGAGCTTCCAGACAAGAAGCCAGGCTGGGAGCAGGCTCTGCTCAGGCTGAGGGAGCTGCTGTAACTCCTGGGGCCATCCCAGTGAAGGACTCCAAAGTCATTTCCTACCCTCACCTTTCTTTGGGAACTTGAGGTGCTCTCCTGCGCCTGCATCCTGGTGCTCAGCACAGAGTGCTGGTGCTGATCCCAGTCTCTGCTCTCGGCATGCCCGGGTTGGGATATGGGCCTGGGGGTCCTGGCTGAGGCAGGGATTGTCCTGCTCTGCCCTGCCCTGGCACAGCCTCACCTCCAGCCCCGGGGCAGTTTTGGGCACTGCAATATCAGAAAGATCCAAAGATGTCAGAGTGTCCAAAGGAGGGATGTGGGGATGGGGAGGGGTCTGGAGGGACCACACGGGACTGGGATTTGCTGAGGGCAGTTGGATTGTCCAGCCTGGAAAAGAGGAGACTGATGGGAGACTCACCAGGTGCTGGAGCACCTCCCAAGGAGCAGCTCCAAGCTCTGCCAGGACAGGACCCAGGGAACGGCTGCAGCTGTGCCAGGGGAGGCCGGAGATCAGGAAAGGTTCTTTTCCCCCAGAGGGTGTCAAACACCGAAAGGGCTCTCAGGGAATGGACACAGCCCCGAGGCTGCCAGAGCTCCAGGAGAGTTTGGACACCGCTCCCAGGGACAGGGTGGGATTGCTGGGGTGTCTGGGCAGGGCCAGGAGCTGGACTGATGAGTCTCTTCCAGCTCAGGAGATTCTCTGTTTCTCTAATTCCATGTTTTATTGGTGCTCCTTGGCCATGGGAGCAGTTGGGTTCCTCCTGGCTGGAAGCCCTGTGGGAAATGTCCCCAGCGACAGGGGAAGGACCCGAGGTGGGTGCAGGGCTGGATGCTGGGCTGGAGCCCACTTTGAGGTTTCATTGCAGCCTTCCACACAAAGCAGTTTGGAGGTTAAAAGCAGCACACTTGTGTTTATTTCTCCACTCTGGCACATCTGCTACTCACTAAAGCTATTTTGGGGGCTCTAAAAGTGGCAGTTTTAGAGAGCTCTAAATGGGTCAGCAATTTCCGGGTATTTTTCTTTTTCTGAAAAAAGTATAATTTGAACCACAGATGGGAGACATTCAAAAGGGTTGAGAGAAGGGTTTGGGGACACCTCTGCCATCCCCAGGTGAGACAGGTCTGGGAGTGCAATGAACTACCATTCACATTCAGGGCTCTCCCCTTTTGAGTCCAGCTCAGCCCATCCTTACACCAACCCTGGGGGCATGGACAGGTGTGATCCACATCCTCTAATGAGGGGTGTGATTCCAGGTGGATTTTCCTTGACTTGCCCTGGTGGGAAGTAAACCAGAGGTGAGTCAGTGGTGAGCAGAGCTTTCCAGTCTGAGCTCAAAGCAGAGATATGGTTCTCTATGTTCATTCATTAATTCCCAACCCATCTCCAGGCTGGGCTCCCAGAGCCTCCCCAGCCCCAGGAATGCTCCCTGGGAGTTTTTTAGGTCAAACAGTTATTTTTTTAGAGGAAACACTTAAAACTAAAACTCTGCAGAATTCCCCCCGAGGTTACAGAGTTTGTTTAGCCTTCTCCAAGCAGAGGATCTCAATCACTGGGAACTGCAAACCTCCCCCAGACGTTCATCCTGCTCCTGTTGCAAGCACAGCCCAGTTCCCAAGTTTGTACAGCAAACAACAACACCAGAGCTGCTCCCTCCACACATCAACGTCCAAGGGAACGGCAGAGCCGAGCCAGGAAGAGGAGCAGGGGCGGATCAGAACCAGGAAGAGGAGCAGGGGCGGATCAGAACCAGGAAGAGGAGCAGGAACTGAGGAGTCCAGAGCAGGGACCCCACGGCCAGGAGCGGGCACAGATTGGATCAATGATCTCAGAGGTCTTTTCCAACTTAAATGATTCCATGATCCCACAAGGCCTGGGAGCTGCTGTCCAGCCCCTTGGCAAGCACAGCATCCCCGGGAGGAGGATGGGGAGGCTCCGTGGGAGGGGGTTACCAGCGGGTCAGGAGGAGGATGAGGGGCAGGGATGAGGGAGAGGGCAGAGGGGCAGCACAGGCCATGTCTCCCTCCCGTCCTCAAATGCAAAACATTCCCTCTGACCTCCTGGTTTTCCATCTAAAAATAACCCATTCTCAGTGAAATGGTGGCTCAGAGAAACACAATTTATCACACTAAAGGCGGGGTTGGGGATGTGCACTTGAGGGCGGCAAGGGTCAGGTTTGGACCCTGCTCAGTGAGTTCTAAAAGAGGTTTTTTTGGGGACAGAGAGACCTGAGGGTGGGATTTGAAGGTGGGTTTTGGTCTGGAGAAGGTCACATCCATTTTGAACCCCCTTTATGGGCAGTGGTTGTGCCAATGCAATTTGTACTTGGATGTCCTTCATGCCAGCCAAACCTTGGGCCAGGTTCTGCACAAGCATCTCCTCCAAAATCCATGGAAATCAGCATGGAACCAGCAGAGAAGTGACCCCACACTTCCACAAAAATTTCTGCTTTCCAGTGAGCTGGGCCTGCTCGAGCTGCTGCCTCTTCCAGGACTCTGCTGCCCGGGCTCATCCTCTCGGAGCAATTATCCCACTGTGGATCCCTTTGCAGAGCCGGCTTTGCAGTGGGGAGAGGAGCTCTGGGTGGAAGGACTGGAGGCAAGTCAGAGCTAGGAAAGCAATCAATTGTTCGTTAATGGAGTTACAGTAAAGATGTTATCCAAAACCACCGTGGCTGCCTAATTATTCATAACATCCCTCTGGAGATTCTCCTTTTGGCAAACTGTGAATCTCTGCTTTGTTGCCACAATAAAAGCAGTTTCAGGGCTGTAAATGAGAGGGTGCAGATTACCATGGAGCCCGTGACAATATGGCAGCTCCCAAGCCTTGGATTACATGGTAATTTCCGTGCAATATCCAGGTTATTACATGGTAAGTGCCATGTCATTACAGGCTAAATGAATGATTATCACCCCTGCCTGACAAATTCACCTGACAAATTTTCCTCCCTCCTCAGTCTGTGGGATGTCTGCAGGCAGGATGCTGCTTCCATGAGGAACAGTGTGGTTGGGGTGGGCTCTTCTACCCCTGGATTTTTCCAGTCCCATCTAGGCCATTCCCATGGGCAGCACAGAGCTGGATGGGATGTGTGAGGCTCTGACCCAGTTCTCTGTGTGTGTTCCAGACACAAAATATTGATAGGAATTTTGGAATATCCGTGCCAGGGGAAACAGCTTCAAAGTTCCCAAAAGGAACAAAAATCCTCCAGTGCAGCTGAAGGAACTGTTTGAAAATCCTGAGTTAACAGGAGTAGAAAATGATTTACAGTCTTCTCTCAGCTTTATCATTCCTGTCCTGAATATTCCAGAGCTCCTCTGCACACACTGGGAAACAGCTCCAACTGGGGAGGGGAAGTTTTTCACTTTGTACAACTTAAGGCTGCTTAAAACTGCCACAGACCTGATCCACAGTTTTGTGACACTTTTACGTTCTCTTGCATTAGGCTTGACAAGGTCTCACGGACTTAAGGAAGGGCCACAGCCTTGTGCAGAACAAGAATTCAGCTGCTCAGGGAACTCAGGTCCTATGAATGGCCACGGTTTTTCCACAGGAATATCTATGGGTGTCTGCATTTAATCTTCAGATCTTTGTAGATCAACCTGGTGATGTTTGATGGGTGTTAGGGACATCCAGCCTGAATTTCCTCACAGGGAGGGATGTTCAGCCACAGGCAATCGGTGCCACTTCCCAGACTGGGAGTTCTACCCTGGAGAATAAACAACAAAAAAGAAATTGAAAGATTCAGAGATGTCAAATCCTTTAAGCCCTAGCACTTCCCTGGGCCTCAGAAGCTCCAGCTCCCACATTCCTGCAGGGTTTGCATTTTAATTGCACTGATATCAATTGGGAAGTCAAACTCTGGATGGGCCCAAAGCTCCACATCTCCTCCTGTGCCTCCTCAATGTGTTTCTCTCCCTCTCCTGCTCATTCTACAGACTGAAAATACAGAAAAAATGGTGCAAATATTTGTCCCATGTCCCCTCCCCAGAGGGATGAAAAGGGATCTCTCGTTGATATTCCAAACATCCCACGTGCACACAGGCCCAGGTTCCACCCATGGCTCCCAGGTTCCTTGGCAGAACACCTGTGTCTCCACTATTCCCACTGTTCAGACTCTTCCATGGGAAACTGCTCTGCTTTGGCCCTAAAACCACGACTACAGCAGCTTTGGAAACCTCCTCTGTCCTGCACCATCACAGACACCAGAGCAACACCCTGGTTATTTCTGGGTAACCAGTTCTGGGTTCTCCCTGCCCAACCTGGCCAGTTTGGAATTGGGAGATCATCACCAGTCTCTTGGCATGGTGATAGTTATCCTGCAGTAACTTTATAAGTAATCACAATCCACAAGGACAAACAACATTCCTGAGCTTTCTGATGATATTTGCAAAGCTCAGAGTTGGCTTGAAATAGAAAAGGAGAAAACAGCCCAGGTGGGTCTGGAGCTGCTGAAGGGGCAAAGGAGAGACTCACGGAGTTATAGAATAATGGAATCATTAAGGCTGGAAAAGACCTCGAAGATCATCAGGTCCAACCATCAGCCCAGCACCACCCCCGTGTTCCCCAATAAGCCACATCAAGTGCCACATCCACAGGCGTTCTGAACACTTCCGGGGATGATGAGGGGCTGGCTGTGGTTCCTCTGCTGTCACTGCCCAGGAACGAGTCCCCAGTCCCTCTGCAGAGTAACGAGCAATGCCCATTCTGAGACTGTTCCTAATAATCACCATGGATAAAATCGCTGCCTCATTACTCTGGCAGGATCCCAGGGCAGGCTCTGCCAGCTCCCTGCCACCAGGACCCTGGGCTCTTCCTGTAGGTGCCGGTGCTGCTGCAGCAGCTCCGAGGGACAATTAGGCCTCATCAGGCAGTGCTGACATTTAGCATCCACCCCCCCTCCCATCTCCTGCCTGAATTTCCTTGCTCGCCTTTCAGAGCAAGAAATAAATGGTGCATTAGAGAGAAGGAGAGAGAGATGAGCTTTATTAGCTGTTTATGGAAGAAATTAAAATTGCTCATTAGTAACCACGGCACCGGCAGTGCCCCCCTCCCTGGCAGAGCCCCGATGGTTCCATGGGGAGCACTAGCCTCGTATTTATTTAGGCTGGCACCTGCCCGGCGCCTCCCTGCCCTTCTGCAGATGGGCACGGGGGGACTGCGGGGAAATGTCACCACTCCTTCCCCCTCCCGAGTCGCTCCTGCTGCGCGGCATCGGCGCTGGCAGCTCGGGATGCTCCGCTGTGCCGCAGAGCAGCCGTGACTCGCTGCGCTTTGGTCGAGAGGATGCGAGCGGTAGGGAGGTGACCTGGCGGCCGTGCACTCCGGCCGTGCCATTCCGGGGTGTCCCGCACCAGCCGGAGCAGTCCCGGGGCTCAGCACGGTGGAGGGGAGGCTCTTCCCCTCCATCTCTCACCTCCTGGACAGACAGTGGTTCCACGTTATCATTTTATGCCGAAAACTTCTGACCCAAAGGCTTGTTCACAAGTTTTGGGGCTGCATGGAGCCTCCCGTGGCCAGCTTGGCCTCCTGCTCCTCCTTTTCCTCTTCCTCCTTTCCCCTCTCCATGCCCTCCTGCCCTTCCCACCAGTCCCACCGTGCTCTGCCCAGCGAGCTGCCCGTCCTGGCTGTGCCGTGACCCCGCCGTGCCGCGCCGGTGGCACCGGGGGCAGGCGGGAGGAAGCGGGGCCAGGAGCACTTCAAAGGCTCTGTATCTCCTCACGCAGCTGCCATAAAAAACAATCCAGGTTTCCGCTCCCGAGTCCCGCGTTGCCCTCGCAAGGGACATCTCTGGGGGCAAACGGATAAATCTTTCATCTCCTCGCTCTGGGTTTTATTAAATGCCTCGCACATCCATGGAAAACGCAGATTGCTGATAAATTCGGGCTGGTTACAGGAGAGGCAGATGGAGATTAACTTGCTGAACTGACTGGAAGTTGGTTCTTTTCAGGCAGATGGAGAGCTCTGGGATGTGCTGACACCGAAAGGCACAGCCTGTCCGAGTGGCACAGCCTGGGAGAGCACTGAGCCTGCCTCGGGAGAGGAGCTGCTCTCACACTCTCCTGGCTCCAGGGTTGGTGCAGAGCAAGCTTTGCCAAGCTCAGGATCATGGAAAGGATGTTTAACCCAGGTGCAGGGAGCAGGGGTCCTACCCAGAGCAGATACAGCTCTGCATCAGGGCTCTGCATCACCTGGCCCTGCTCAAGGTGGGCTTCGGCAACAACCCCGCTCCCCATCGCCCCCCATACACCTGTATGGATATTCCCAGTGGATCCCTGGGAAAATCATGTGGATGCAGGTGAAAATGATGTCTCCTCACCCAAAAATCAGGCACAGCTACTGTGGCTGTCACAGCTGAGAGGGAACCAGGACTTGGGGAATACAAGACTTGCTGCTGGCATGGGAGGTGTGGGGTATTTAATTTTCCCTGAGCTCTTCGGGGAATTTCAAGTCCCACGATGGCTGAATGAAATTTGTTTAACCAGCAGCTCTACAGGCTCCAAAGGGTCCTCAGACCTCTAAAATTGGGCAGCAACAACAGAGCAATAACATCTTCCCCATACCTGAGATGGAGGAAGGCAGGAAGTCATGGCACAAAGCTGTAGCAAAACAAAAATTTGTGGGTTCACTAGGAGCAACATTTTCTCCAGCCTGGAAAGGTGACTTCAGATGGGGAGGCTCCATCCCAAAGGTCTCACAGAGAAGTTTGAGCAGCCATGGAGGGCTGAGATGGGGACAGCTCATCCCACTGCTTGAGGACAGACCCAGCAAATGCAGATAACAGTTGCCCCAAGATATGAGATGAAATCAAATTAGGAACAAGAAGCTCAAGAATGAACTTCAAATGCCCTTTGGGGTAGCCAAGCACTTGGGGCTGTTCTAATCAGTAACCTCCCCATTCCCTGGCCGCTGCAGCAAGCCCTGCTAAGCAGACAGATTTTCCATTAAGCCTGGAAGAAATGGCAAAGTGCCTTAATGAATGTCAGAGTTAATACCCCGTTTGTTATAGGCTGCGACTGCAATGTGATGGGTTTATAAAGCCGGCCCCTCATTACCCTTATCAATATTATTCTTACTCAGTTCCCGTCTGCAGGCCAGATCCACATCCAGCCCTTGGCTACGGCTGCTTGACATGGGAGCTGGCTGCCCGAGGATCTGCGAGCCATCCTGCACCAGGGCATTTTCAAACCAGTAAAAAAGGGAATAAAATCCAAGAACTAAGGCAGGTTGAGCGTATAAAGCGTGTGTCTGAGCGAGCGCGTGGTGCGAGGCATCGCTGCAGCCGCTGCGGCTCTGATTGAAACCAGACTCAGGAAAGAAGGGCTGTAAACGTTTTTTCACTGCCTGTCCTAAGAAATTTATGTCTCACCCACTCCATCATCTCCTTCAGGGCTGCCTTTTTTTGCAGCTGTCTTCAGAGACCATCGGCTGAGCCCCTTTATGAAGTCCAGTCCATGATGTCACCCGGAACCATAACTCACTCACCTCCCTGGCTGGGCTCTGCACGGGGGTGCCCCATAAATAACAGCCCAGGTCGGGGGGAAGCCTGCCCTGCTCGAGGAAAACCTTCCTGACATTGGAAGGGAAGAGAGAGGAATATGCACAGGGGCAGGGAGACCCAGAGCAGGGTTTGATGGACTCGAAACCACAACTGCACAGAGCAAATGGGACAGAAAAACCGCTGATGTTGTGTCCAGCAGAACCTGCTCTAGAGAGGCCAAGGTGAGCCCCCATCCATTAAACCTTCCAGGGCTCTCCAGAGAAATCCAAACCATGTGCCAGAGCCCCAGCCCAGAGCGTTGTTTGCTGCCTGGGATTAAAATGATGCAGCAGCCGGGATGGGTCCGTCCTTCAGTAGCACCCAATTGGTCATGACTAAAATGTGCTCTGACTTTGGGGTGTTTTTGGGCCCCACATCCTGGGGGAGTTGCTGCTCACCCATCACACTTCTCGAGAGCAGGTGTCCACATCAGAGAGCACCAGGCCCCCACCAAGGCCCATCCCCACGGTGGGGAAGCCGAGGGTAATTGTTTCATTGTGTCCGATAACATGTGGTTTTGCCATATTTATAATCCAGCGCTATTAAAAGGGGAAAAAAGAGATCAACTCAAAATCCTTCCACCACAGTTGGCTCTAATTGTCCCTGTCCCACCACTTCCCCCTTTCCCAGTCCTGCTTGTGGGCTGTTTTGGCAGCAGAGCCAAAGCAGGAATGAGCTGTTGGGATGAAGTTTATCCTTCAGTGGGATATCCTTCACTGGGGAGGACTGAGCACTCTTGGTTTTGCTGGGAAGCCTGGACTGTATCTGCTTGGGAGCAGAGCCCGAGGAGTGCCCCCTCCCTGGGACACCTTCACGGCCGTGCTGGAGCCACACCCAGGGTAAGTCATGACCTTGCCCCTGGAATTTCATGTTAATGCCACTGGAGCTCTGCAGTCAACAGGGCTGGTTCTGGCAGCTGGAGAATGTGCAGGCTGAGAAGAAAGGGCTGTTCTCACATCTCCAGTGTTTCTTCTCTTCCCCTTGTGGATTTGCAGGGGTTGGATCTGTGGCCCCCAGACACTTGTTGAACCACAGAAGTCCCCTCTCCGTGATGGCTGTTACCAGGAAAAAAAACAAGCAGAAAGACTCCAATAGCATCTGCAGGACATCCTCTGAGCCACACATTCTGGAAAACTTTGGAGCTTTGGAGGACAGGAGCAGGTTCTGAGTGCTTGGTGGTGTGGGCCATGTTCTCAGTGCCTGGAGCTGTGCCACACAGACAGGCTGTCCCACTGAAATGTCCTCAGGGACTGGGAATGCTGTGCAGCCATTCCTCAGTGCCTGGGCATCTGCTGGAGTGTGGGATGCATCTAGGGATTTGGTTCTGGGCTGGAATTTATTGCCCTTTCCTTTCCTCTCCTCAGTAGATACAGAAGTGGGGGAGGGTGATGGTGTCTTTTTCCCTTTCTTTCCTCCCAAACTGAAATTAAAACCAGCCAAAAGCCCACCATGATGGGAATGTCTGTGAGCTGGAATGTGCTCAGGGTGGCCACACAGGTCCATGGGATGTTCCAGGCAGCTGATGGATGGACCTTTCTCCCACACCAAAGGATAATATTTGTGGAAAGAACTCTCCCATGTGTCCCCAAACCCCCATATCCTTCTCAGGCTTCTCTTTCTCCCTTTTTTATATTCCAAGTTGTAGTCAAAGCCCTGAAAACCACTCCAGCAGAGCTGGCCCATTAGCCATGGGATGCAGAGGAGAGCTGTTGCCATGGCAGTGCAGCATCCCACCCCTTCACGGTGGCTCTTGGGGGGCTTCACCCCTCCGTACCTGGACAGGGGCTCTGGATCCAGGGCCCAGGGAGGATCTCTCATCAGGGAGGGCCCTCCTGCGGTCCCTGGGGGCTGCGCCACCAAGGATTCCAGCAGCCTCTCCCTCCAGGTGCGTCCCTCTGATCCTTGCCAGCCTTTGCCACTCGGTGATGACAAGCGCCACTCAGCCTTTGTGCTCCCTTCCTGTGGAATGTGAGGGATCCCCAAGGAGGAGCACGGGGCACAGATGTGGCTGTTACCCCCCAGCCCCCGCCCTCTCCCTTTCCCCCCACTCCCGTCCCTCCTGTGCATCCAGCTCCCCTCGGCGTGGCTGCCTCTCGTGCTGCGATAATGACTCCAACATTGCCGTGGCATTTGGGATTCCAGCAGCACTTGTGGGGTTGGTTCCTCGCTGCTGCCGCGTCCCTGCGCCGCCGGGAGGGCTTTTCAGCGCAGCTCGGCTTTGCTCCCCCCGCCACACAATGGAGACAATGGCGTTTAAAAAGCTGAGAATGGAAGGGAGGGAAGTGGCTCGTGTTTAACCTTTCGCAGGCCGCGCTGGGAGCCGGCGCTGGCGTTGTCAGGAGGACGTGAGCCGAGCTCTCCGCCTGCCCACGCCGGTGCCCGCGCCCGCTGCCCGCCGGAGCTGTCAGCTCCCATTACGGCCCTCAATGAACGCGGCCGTCCCCCGGCACAAGGAGCCTTTATTCCTTTGGATGGGAACCGGGAGAAGGGGGAGAATGCGGCGCTGCGTGGCTCGGATCCCCCAGCTGGGATGTTTCGGTGTCTGAGTTTACAGGCAACCAGCGAAGGGGGCAGGGACCTCCGGGCTGGGAACGGCTCGTCCTCCCTCACGGGCCCTTCCCGGGGCGGGAGCGATGGAGACTTTGTCACCTGGTCCCTGCTGTCGCATGAGTCACCGCGCAGGAATTAGAGCATGTAATGGTCCCGTTTCCATCCCGCCATCCCGGGATCTGAGTGTTGCTGATGGATCCGGCCCCCGTGTCCCACCTGGCTGGGACGGCACAAGGTGACACCTGCCGGGGCTGTGCCGGGGGTGCCGCGCTCGCCGCGGGGGCTTTGGCAGGGCTCGGAGTGGGGCTCGGTTTATGGGCTTTGTGGTATCGGTTGTCAGGGAGTTCGTGCCTGACGTCGGGAAAACGCTTCCTGGCAGCTGCGCCGCAGTTTGGAGGCTGCAACCTGAACGGGGGGACCCGTGGCCGGGCCGTGGGGACTGTCCCCGTCCGGGGGAGGGGAGACGGGAGCCGCCTGTGGATGCTGCTGCGGGAACACCACGTGTGAGCATAAACCCTGCAAGCAGCAGGATATTGTCAGATCCAAACACCATCGGTGATCCACGGCTGACCACGGAGTGACAGAGAACTCCTCCCAAGCTATGCTTTAGTTTTTCTCTTTCTGGAGAATTTGGAAACATCTGTGCCTGCCTCTCACATTACTCTGATTTTGGTGTCATCTTTGCCTTCTGATCCAGAGGAGTTATCGTGGTTTCTTTTCCCTCGATCCAGATTGTGCTGAGTATCCGTGTGGCTGCCTTCCCGGGAGTTCACACTTGTTTTCTCTCTGAACTCTTGGATAAATACCATCCAGGCCGGGCGATTTACTGCACTTTCTCCAGTTGCTCCCTGATTTCCTCCTTAGAGACCTCCCTGCCCGATAAGGTCACATTCTGATTTCCTATGCACAATGCCTTTGAAATGGAAATGTTTCCCCTCATTGTCTTCTCCAGTAAAGATCAAGAGGAAGAACTCGTTTCTCCCGGCTTTTCTACCCTCCACAATCGTCCTCTTCTCCCCAGGGACCAAACGCGTGCCACGGTCCCACACGCCACAGTCTCACAGGCAGCAATCTCACGTGTGAAGTCCTTCAGTGAATTTCCAGGCTTGTTCTGGCCCCTCTTGGGCTGTTTTGGGACACCCTTGGTTTCTGATCCCCAAAGAAGTGGCTTTCCAATCCAGGAAGAACTTTTCCATCGAATTTTATAGGGGAATTTTATGTACCTCCGGTTAGCACAACCCCTATTCCCATGGCCAGAACGGATTCTCTTTTCTCCCTTTATTCCTGACTCACCTCCCTGCACAAGCCAGGCGGGTCCCATCCCCATGTCCAGCTGTCCAGGGCAGATGACCACATCCTGGATTGTCTTTGGGAAGCTGTCTCATCCCTCCTGCTCCCAAATACGTGCCAGGAGAGTGCCCCCAGCACTGCTGGGCTGGATCTGGGCCAGGTGCCTCAGCCCCCAGCCCTTCATCTGCAGCTCAGCTCCCGTCTCGTGCCGGGGCCGTGCCAGCAGAACTCCATGGAATGCCATTTCCCGATGTTCTGCTTGTTAACAGTTGCCCACAAAGATTTAAAAGTCTCAGATGTGTGTCCAATCTGTTGGCTTTGCTAGAGTGATCAGAAGGGACCCAAAGGACTTGTGACTATCTTGAAATGTTATTAGAAGTTTGCCTGAATCGCTGATTTTTAGAACAATAACCTTCCCAAAGACTTCAAGCCATTCCTCTGCAAATTGGATTTAAAATAAAATGAAAATGTGATGGAGGGAATTTTCTATATGCTGGGGGGAGGATTTTTGCTGGAGCTTAGCGAGCAGAGGGTGTGGTGTAAAATGTACGGAATTATTTTAGCTGCAGCGTGCTTTCCTCTGTGCCCTTTTTCCCAGTCTCTCTTGGAACAGGAACTTGGTAACATTTGATCCTTTAGACAAACTTTCAAACCCATAATGTTCAAGTGGGTTTGAAATTAGGCATAAAGAGTTTGTTCATCATGAGGAATCTCTGAAATGGATTAGTGAGAGCTCCTTGTCTTACAGTGGGAATCTGAGGAAGCAGCCAAGGATCACCCAGAGCCAAAAGAAATGAGAATTATTGGGTGAAGTGATGCACTTTTACACACCTGGTTTGAGCACCTCGTCCCAGGGCAACATCTGCCCCAGGACACTCCCCAGGTCTCAGTAGACTTGTCCCTCTCATTGCCCATCCCTGGCATTCCCAGCAGGAGATGATCCCAGAGAGCCGCTGTGTATTAGTGATGGAACAAAGGGAAAATTGGCACAAATCATTAAAAGTGTCTGATAATTCTCCAGGTGAAAGCCCAGCTGGGTTCAGCAGCTTTCCCAGATCCATTTCCCTGATTTACAGTCATCATTATCCTGGGAATCCTCCACCCCTGTAGCACCGCTCAGCTGAGAGCCCTGGAGCTGCCTTTCCTCATCCTTCAGCCACAGGAGCCTGAAGTCAACCCTGCCTCCACATTCCCACCCCGTGGGCTCTCCAGTGTCTGCTGGGGGGAACTGGGAAGAGACAGGAGGTGGTTTCCTCTGGTGGCCAAAGACTGCGCTTGGTAGTCACTGGAAAAGGACTCTGTTCATGCTCTTCAGCTGTGTTTTAGTGGCAGATCCATGCAGGACAGCAGCTCCTGTGACTCCCAGGTCCTTGCCAAGACAGAGGAAATGCTGGTGAACACAGAGCTGAGGAGGGACCTGAACCCTCAGGGAGGAACGGCTGGTTCATTCCCATGTTCACTGTTCCCAGATCATGGGGATCTGTGCCTCATTCCTGTTTTTACTTTCCTCAGATAATGGCAGTCATTGGCTCATTCCCATGTTCACTTTTCCCAGATAATGGGGATCATTGTCATTCCCACTTTTCCTTGATGATGGGGAGGTGGAGCACTCCCAACCCCTGCAGTGGTTTCTGAAGGATTTTGTTCCTCCCCAGCCTCGGGGGTGTTTATTGAGCCTGAGTTGGCGGGAACAATCCTCACCTCTGGATGGCAGTGCCAGGTCACAGCAGGGACAGGGACAGAGATCCCACCAGGCCATCAGCCACCTTCCCCTCCCCACCCTGCACTGGGACTGCTCTCAGCACTTTCTCTCTGCCAGTTTTCCACATCTGCTTTCTGGATTTCCTTGCCAGCCAGCACGAGGGAAGGATGCTTGGCAGGGCCTCTCCGTTTGGGAGAGCGTTCCCTATGAAACAGAAAGGAACACGCAGCAGCAATGAGGGAATATTCCCAAATTGTTCATTCAGAGACCTGAGCCTGCACTTGGTTTGTGAGCCCTGAGCTGAGCCAGGTCTGGGGACAGAGAAGAGACAAGAAATCCCCTCTGCACAGGGGTCCTGGGGCTCAGCTTGCCAAAATAATGTCACTTATGGAGCTTTCAGGTGACACCAGGAGAGGGATGCTGGCTCTGGAAGGCCTTGCCGGGGCTGCGCCTGCTGCCCGTGGCCCCACAGCCTCAGGGCTTTAGGCAGAGCAGGGAGACTTCAAGTCCTTCCTCAAAACACAAATCTAGATGAACATAATTACAAAATAAAAATCATTTTATATTGAAAAGTCAAAGGGTTTCTCTTGGAGGAAATATCGAAATGTCTTAGTTCAGCCCAATTCATTTTTCCTTTAGGGGCAAGGGAGGCAAAACAAAGAAGCAAATACAGAAATAGGTGGAATATGCCCGAGGGTTTTTTTGTTGATTTTTTTTCAAATCCGAATTTTGCTTCTCTCATAAACTGCTGATGGATGCATTTGTCCAACCCCAACTTCTACCACATCCATTTATCAGCCGTGGCCTCTGAAGCAGCACTTCCCTGCCACATGGTTCCCACCAGGGAAGCAACAACCACAATGCATTCGGCCACTGGGAAAACAAGAAAAAACCGTGGAAACGCAGGGCTTCTACCCCTCCTCATGTACCCATCGGTGCCCTTGAGCAGGTTTTGTGTTCTCGGTGTTTTCTGTGTCTCTATCCATCCCCAGCCCGCGCCGCCGTGCTTTGTGTGGCTGAGCTTTCTCCGGGATGGCTTTTCCATTGTCATTCGCCCACGGCCAAAGGCAGAATGCATTTTAAAGCCACTGGCTGGGGGCGCAGCGATATTTACGTGTCTTGGAGTTAATTCTCCAAATCGCTTCCTGTTCGCTCCCTTCTCGTTCATTTGGGGCACTTTGGTGGATGTTCCCGGCGGCGCAGGGGGAGGTGAGGCTGACCCTCGGCTCATGGGGCTCCCTGCGAGGAGCTTTGCCCTCAGAGCAGGTGGGACGGGGAGGAAGCGCAAGGCTGGTCACCCGCGGGGTGTCCAGGGACGTGGGAAAAGCCGGCTCTGCGCAGGGCTGGGCTGGACTCGCTCCCTCGGGGAGGGCAGTGGGAAACCTGGCCCAGGGTGGAGCTGGCCCCGCATCCTCTGGAAGCCGGGCAGCCTCTTCTCCGCTGACAGTGACTTTCCTCTTCATTGCAGAGCACAAACCTCGGCTGCATCGAGGGGCTGTGCCGGTGCTGGGCCGGGGGCAGCCCCTGGGAGGGGGCACAGGGGCCCCATGCGGGGGGCAGCAAACAAACCCCCCAGGGACACTCGGGGTCACTGCAGGTGGCAGTGCGGGCTCCAGAGAGGGGACAGGGCTCCTGCACTCACCAAGGGATGAGGGAATACCCAGCAGACCCCAAAGCAGCCAAGTCCCGTCCCCGTCCCCCCGGCTCTCCAGCGCGGAGCCGATGGCAGCGGCCGCCTCTCCGCTGTGTTCCTGCCCAGAACGTCAGGATCTGGAGGCACTGGGATATTTATTCCTGCCTTCTGCCCCTCGGCTCTCCCTGGAGCGATGATGTATGAACAGTGCCGGGTTTCCATCCCCTGAAGCTGCTCCGCCAGCCTGATGCACACCCCCACTCCTGGGGGTACCCCAGGGCTTTCTCCGGGTCACGGGGCTACCTCTGGATTTCCTGGATTGTCTGAATTCCTCGTGCAAAGTTATACATTTCTGAAATTCTATTTTTGGATTAATGAACATTTGGCAACAATACAAAGCCTGTTTGTAGCCGGGGGGGTGGCCCTCCTAATGTATTCCCCATGCCTCCTCTTCCCTCTGGGCCAGACTGCCCCCCAGGAAAGCCCTGGAGCCTTCCCCAAGTTTACTCCAGGAATGAAATCAACTCCATGTCTGCCACAGTGAATTTTTCCTCGGTCCACAGGCACTTTCTCTTTCCCCCACCTGCCCGAGAGGGAGAGAGGAAGGAGGGGAAGCAGATGGAGGCAGAGCTGCAGAAGTGAAGTGTGAGAAAGGCAGCGGGGAAGAGGAAATTTGAGCATCAGGAAATTCTTCCGAGCACAGTGAGGTGTCAGACAGAGAGATTGCCTTCCCGGGAATGGGGACTGGCCCCATGTCTTGGGAAAAGAAGGGAGATTCAGGTTAGAGCAGATCAAAACGCACAAGGGCCTGCACTGGCCAGGCTGGGATCAGCATCCTCGTTTCCCTCCCTGGTGTAAAGGAGGATCCATGGGAGGAGGATCCATGGGTCCAACATTTTTCCACTGGAATCCCCTCTGCTCTGGCGCCAGCCTGGGAGAGCTGGGGGTGTTCAACCTGAAGAAAAGGCACCAGGGAGACCTCAGAGCCCCCTCCAGGGCCTAAAGAGGCTCCAGGAGAGCTGGAGAGGGACTTGGGACAAGGGATAGAGGGACAGGGCAAGGGGGAATGGCTTCCCACGGCCAGAGGGCAAGGATAGATGGGATAATGGGAAGGAATTTTTCTGTGTGAGGGTGGGGAGGCCCTGGCACAAATTGCCCGGAGAAGCTGTGGCTGCCCCATCCCTGAAGCGTCCAAGGCCAGGCTGGATGGGACTTGGAGCAACCTGGAACAGTGGAAGGTGTCCCTGCCTATGACAGGGGGTGGGACAGGATGAGCTGCAAGGTCTCTTTGAACCAAAACCAGTCTGGGATTCCGTGATTCCCACAGTGTGGAGCCAGAGCTGGACTCTGTCCATCTCCAGCCACCCAGTCCCACAAGTCCCCCCCAAGTCCTGGAAGTTGAAGACTCCTCGCAGCTCCTGCCCAGACCTACATCAGCTCTCAGTGGGAGTTTTGATGCCACAGGAGTGAGAATTCCATAAAACATTCCAAGCTCTCCCTGCACCAGCACTTCTCAAGCTGGTCCCTCTGTGTGGGCTGTGCTGAGGTGGCACCTCCAGGCTGCCCCCAGATGGGAGGAGTAGCTCGTGCACTGATGTAAAACAGGGGACAAAAGGTCCCCCGTGACTTTTTTTGCCTATTTCATCCCCAAATAATTCAGAGAGAGAATTTTTGTGTAATTGGATTAAGTGTGGGGAACTTGTCCTTGCTGACAGATTGCACAGGCACCAAACCAACATCGAGGAGGTGTCACTAAATCTTCTTTCACTGGAAAAAAAAAGCAAACAGTAATTCAGGTTTGCAGCCAAACCAGATTTACTCAGCCCCGATCCAGAGGATGGATTGTTCCCCATTAGTCCCACAAAAGGCACCGAGACCCCTTTATTCCTCTAGTTTCATTTTATGGGCACAAGCGACTTCACACGGCTTTTTCTGTGAAAGAGGACCATTTTTTAAGAGCAGCCCGTGTTTGAGGGATGTGACGCAATGGCAGATGCACGGATATCTCCACTCTCCAAAGGAAGGGCTATTAAGGAGATAAGGGATTGGGAGAACACTCTCTCTGCGGCGCTAAAGAGTGGAGGAGGAAGATAACTTGGGAGCTCTGGTAAAGCCACCAAGCATTCTGTGAATAAAACTGTTCGAGGAATCAATTTTCCTCACTGCAGCGTGTTTTCCTGAGGGTGATGTTTATCCATTGGCTCTGTTCCCACAGCTCAGACACATCCAAGGCTCGCCCAGGGCCCCATCCAGTGCTCACTGCAGAGCCCAGAGAGGCTCAGGGTGAGCTGGGAGTGGGAGCAGGAGAAGCCAGGCTTAAAACCCACTGTCCTGAACACCAGGGGAGGTTCAGCTTGGACAGCAGGAGGAATTTCTTAATGAAAAGGGTGGTCAGGCACTAGGAAGGGGCTGCCCAGGGAGGTATGGAGTCCCCATCCCTGGAGGTGTCCAAGGAAGGACTGGACGTGGCACTCAGTGCTCTGGGCTGGTGACAAGGTGGGGATCAGGCACAGCTTGGACTCGATGGCCTTGGAGGGCTTTTCCAGCCTCACTGATTCTGTGATTCCATTTAGTTCATCCCACCCTGTGCCTGCAGCACCCACAAAGGCACCATCAACTCATCCCAGGAATGAGCCAGTGTTGTCCAAGCTGAGTCCGCTTTTTTCCCTTCACAGGGGTCCCACAGCAAAGCCCGGAGCATGAGGAGCATGGGGAGCTCTCCAGGACACTCCGAGCTGTCTGTGCCCCCCCCAGCTGCCAGCCTTGAGCACGGAGCCAGCTCCACTGTCAGTGATTTGCAGAGCTCTGTGGGCCACATCCAGCATGGCTGGATCAGCCCCCAAGCTCTTAATGAGATTACAAAGTTTATTTTAGTTGAGAAAGACACCAATAAAAAGGATTTAAAAATCCCTCGGCGTCTCGCCATATCCCAGAGTGCTCGGCCAGTGGGAGAGCTCCTCCAGCTCCCGCGTTTGTTTTCCTTTCGGAGCAGCCGGGGCTGCTGCCTCCTGCATTCCCGTGCATTAGCAGCTTCTTCCCAGGTTGACCCCATGTATTATGGATGTGCTAAAATCTTCATGTTCTGAATAGGAGCTGCATTATTCATGGCTCTGCTTAGAGTTTGTCTTTAAAAGCCCTGCAGCCTTTTAATGAAATGCTCTGATTTTAACAGCAGCCAAGACCAGATATTTTGCTTTAAATTTTTTAAAAGTCATCTCTGTGGATTTTCCCCCCTGTTCTCCCCGTCTCTTTGAAGGCTCAAGGCCACTCAGAAGACGGGGTGGTGGTGGAAGACACGGGGGGATGAATGAGGAGGTGTGAGGGTTTGGGAAGGGGAGGGTGGGATGGTCCCAAGCCCCTTCCAGCCCCACAGGTGGGGTCAGGGGTGCTAGACATCCCCAGGTCCCCGAGGAGAGGGCTCCATGGGCATCAGGGATGCAGCCAGAGGATGCACTGGGTGTGTGGCACCGAACCTCTCCCAGCCTTGGGCAGTGGTGTTGCTCCTGATTTGAGCAACACCAAAGTTTCCTTGGAATTGCTATGTAGGGAGGGAAAGGGGGAAGATTGAGAGAGCAGCACCCCCTGGTCCCTGTGGGGTGGGGTCGTGGTTCAGTGTGGAAGGTGTGGGCAATAGGTGGTGGGTGGGATGGAGGGTGTGAGGACCCCACAACCTCCACCAAGAAATTCCTAAGGCTGGCATGAGCTGGAGCAGAGCCAGCATGCCCTGCCTGGGCAGGGAGCAGGGAGAGAGCTCCAAAGGCTCTGCCTGGGGTGCAGGATCACAGCAAGGAGTGAGCGCAGCCCCTGTGTGGGCACAACCCCAGCCCCATCGCAGGGCCGCCTCTGCCTCCACCTGCAGTGAATTTGGCCTAATGACTTAAACATAGATCCCATTTCCAGGCAAACATCCCAAGTGTTCTGTCCCTGGTGGCAGGGAAACTCCTTAAATCAAAGCAGAGCAATCCGATAGCCGGGGCCGCAGCTTGGGGCTTTATTGATCACATCTGGGCTGGGACTGGGATGGAACTGGGAAGCGACTGGGATGGGGCTGTAGGGAGCTGTGGGCTGGGTCCCTGGGGACACACTGCTCTCCTGCCCTGCTCAGAGCCCCAGCCCTGCAGCCCCTCACGCCGAGCACTGGAAGGAGAGAGAAGAAACACCGGAGTTTCTGACAGCTCCAGCCTTTCTGAGACCAGTGCCACAGATTCCTTCTGCCTCTCCAGTTCCCAGGAGTTTCAGAGCACACTGAATGCTGCTGTTATTGTTTGGTAGGGTTTTGTGTTAATTCCTCATTACCTCTGAGACTTTGGTACAGAAAAGTTGGAAAAAAGCAAGAGATTGGGGGAATTTCCCTTCCTCTGTGCTCCAAATGTGATTAAACACCAAGGTCCCCTCGGCGCTGGGCTGTGACATGTGGCGCTGGCAGTGCAGTGTGGGGTGGCTGCTTCCCACCCAGGCTCATTCCTGAGCTGCTCTTGGTAACTCCCAGGAGTTAATGGTGTGGGACACACCAGCAGTGGCAGGGTCCCACTGCTCTCTCTGCTGTGCCTCTATCACTCTCTGGGGTGGAGATCCCTCTCTGCTGGGGCTTCAGCTCCATGGCAAGGAGGTTTCTGAGGCAATCACTGGTTATGCACAACCTGCCAGCACCTTGGGAAGAGCAGGGAAAGGTTGGGGAAGGGAAGCAGGGCCAGGCTGCCATTATCCTGGCTGAGCTGTCTGCACTGGCCCTGATGGCTCTGCCAAAAGGCAGGTGCCACACGCAGCGACAGCACTGGCAGGACAACACCACCGTGTCCCAAGCCACGTCCCCAGGTCCAGGGCAGCCCTGGCTGGGTGCCAGTCCCCTGCAGCTCAGCAGGATCGCGGCCCATCCCTGTTCCTGGGACCTCCACATCCTCCCTCTGTGCCCATCAGGAGGCTCCGAGAGCCGCGGGCCCTCGGGGGGGCATCCATCACATCCCATTTGGGAGGTAAGACTGTTCCCGTCACATTGTTGTGTCTGGAAACAGGTCACCCCTCGTTTCCATAAGATCACATTTCCAGGCCAGCGCTGCCCGCAGCACTGCCATTCATGCTCCATTGGAGAGCCGCTGCTGCCTGCACGGAGCGCGGGGATAAAGTGATGTCTTAATTCATTGCACATCCTTAAATAAAGGAGCGGGAGAGAAAGGGAGCGGCTCAAGGTCAGCACTCGTTGCTGAGTGAGATTTCTTCAGCAGATTGTCTAAAATAGCCTGGAAAAAATAAATAAAAGCAAATTGATGGACATGCTATATTGAGGCGATGGGAAGTGAAGATGAAAAGAGAAGTGCCAGCTTGACTGCCAGCTTGGTGTGAGAATAAAACCTGCAAAAATATTCTCAATTGGTATTTTAATGGCTGACCTGAATGCTTAAAAAACCCCAGGATTGCTGACTTGAACTAGGCAGATGCTGAAGCCATTTGTGCATGGATAACACTGGGAGAATCCTTCAAAAATTATTTAATGATCAATTTCTCCAGTTCTGACTGGAGCTGACCAAATTAATTTGAAATCAAAAGAAAGGCTCTCCATTACTTCCTTGAGCTTTGGATCAGGACCCTGAAGGCATTTAGGAGGCTTTGTTTTGTTTTGTTTTGTTTTCTGCAGATATTCCTGTGAATACTTTGAGGGGGTGTTAATTGGAACTGGTGGTGGAAGTTGGACTTTGCAGACTGTTGATTTGATACCCTTGACTTTCAAGCCCATCCCACCCCCTGCCATGGGCAGGGACAACTCCCACTATCCCAGGTTGCCCCAAGCCCCGTCCAACCTGGCCTTGGACATTTCAAGGGATCCAGGGGCAGCCACAGCTCCTCTGGGCATCCTGTGCCAGGGCCTCCCCACCCTCACAGGGAGGAATTCCTTCCCAATATCCCATCTAACCCTGCCCTCTGCCAGTGGGAAGCCATTCCTCCTTGTCCTCTTCCTCTATCCCTTGTCCCAAGTCCCTCTCCTGGAGCCCTTTAGGCCCTGAAAGGGGCTCTGAGGTCTCCCTGGAGCCTTCTCTTCTCCAGGTGAACCCCCAGCTCTCCCAGCCTGGCTCCAGAGCAGAGGGGTTGGTGCTGTTTTAATGAGTTGCAATTATTATTATTTTGGCCCTTCAAAATGATCATTCAAAAAACCCCAAAAGACTAAACAAATATGGAAAAACATTGCTGGGATGGGATGGAATTGTTCCAGTAGGTATTACAGCTGACTGGCCTGGAAAGGCTGACAGGAACAGAGGCTGGATGGGGTCGAATTCCCCTTCCCAAAGCCCAGGGTCTGTTTTTTCCAGGTGTGAGCAGAGCAGCCCGAGGGGGATGAAGAAGGTACCAGACATCCCTCACACACCTCTGAGGTGAATTCCCAGCTGGACATCGACCCCTGTCCCCTCTTTGGAACAGCTCTGGGGGTTGTTCCAGCACAGGTCCTGACCATGGTGCACTCAGAGTGTGACAAACAGTGTCAGGGACGATCCCCAGAGCACCTGTGTGACAAACATTAAACATTCCCTGGCTGTTCATGCTCGGATGTGACACAGCAGGGAAGCTGGAGCTGCCTGGAGAGAGGGCAAACTGGACTGCCAGGAGAGACAGGGAGTGCAACTGCTGCCTTTTTGTCCAAAACAGGAATTTCTGGTTAAAAACAAAATATGGCTGAGATAAATAAAGATAAGTTAAAATGCAGGCAGCTGTCTTGGAGATCTTTCCTGCAGGCAGATCCTGAGCCTGCTGACAGCTCCCTGGCACAGAGAGGCTCCAAAAGCCACAACGTCTCCAGTGGCTGGGAAGGAAAGATCCGGGGATGTGCCCAGGAGTTCCTGAGCACTCAATACCTCGGGAAGCAAGGGTTGAGGTGTCCTGTGACAGCAGCAGCCCAGCTGTGTGGGCTGGGAGCAATGCTGCATCATGGAGTCACAGAATCCCAGAATCACTGAGGTCAGGAAAGCTCTCCAAGATCAGCGAGACCAACCTGTGACCAATCTCCACCTTGTCACCAGCCCAGAGCACTGAGTGCCAAGTCCAGACACCTCCACTGATGGGGACTCCAAACCTCCCTGGGCAGCCCCTTCCAATGCCTGACCACCCTTTCCCTGAAGAAATTCCTCCTGATCCTACAGACAGAGGGGCTTCTCGTCCCACTGCCCAGCCACCACTCCCACTTTGCCTTGTGACTCACAGAAGGACATTTATCCCATTCCAGAAATGCAACAGCACAAACTAAACCAGGGCTGGAGCTGCTCAGTCTCTGCTCCCAGGCTTCCCTCTGGATCCTGCTCCTGCCCTACCACAGCCTCCACTTGCCTGGAGCAGGATTATTCCCCCATGGATGTGCGTTCCTGCCGGCTCTGCCACTCGCTGACCAAGCCCTGCTGGGCAGATACCCCAGGATTAAAAGAAGTGGCAATTCTGAGTGCCCAGTTTGAGGCAGGGGAGGTGTTTGATGGCACTTGGTCTTTTCTGTAACAGCCTGGCTGTTCCAAGCCCAGCCCCTGATGGCTTTCCTCAGAGCCAGGGATGGTCAGCACCTCTGAAGTCATCTCCCAGGATCTTGGATTTGGATATTTAAGGCATGAGGCTTGCATGAGATGTTCTGTTCACCAGCAAAAATCGTGGCTAGGGACACCAGCAGACATCATGGCCTGAGCTGGGGACTGCTCCCCAGAGGGGTGCTGGCATGCCTGAATCCCAAATCCATCTCCCATGCTTCCTTTTCCTGCTTCACAGCCACCATCCTGATCAAGGTTTTAATGGCAAAGATACAGCAAATTCTGATGAGCTGTCCTTGCTCAAGGCTCAGCACGTGGCCAAGCCCAGACATGTTTTCTAGGCAGGAGGGCACAAAGGGCATGTCCAGGCACAAAAACATACTCCCAGTTTGGAAGCTCCTGCTGTAAAGAGACCTGGGGAAGAGTGAGAGCATCATAAAGAAATGGCTGTCAGAATTCAGCACATTTTTTTTCATGAGCTTCATTCCTGGGAGCAGATTTCAGCATTTTGGCTGAAACTTCGCAGGGTGATTTCGCTCCAGGCAGACACCGGCCTGGAAAATTTCATCTCCAACAATTCCAGTTTGGCAAAGCCAAGAGCAACTGCAAACACAGACATGTAATGTGTGGAGTGGGAGCAGCCCGGGAACCAGCACTGCATCCTGCACCCCATTCACTCCTCTCTTTCTGTAATTATTTGCTTAATCACAGCACACACTTAATCCTGTGCCCTAATTAATGTGCTATTAAGAGCCGTGCAGGCCATAAACCTCCCCGTGGCATGAGCAGGATCATTTGCATTTGAGCTCGTTTTTTCAGCCCAGGATCTTGAAGTACTTTGTGAAGCAGAGATCATTAACCCCAGGTTCCAGCTGGCGAGGCCCAGACAGAGGAGATGTGACACCAATTGTCCCTCTCAGCAGCAATGTCCTTGTCTGGCAGATCGCTGGAATATCCACTGGAATGCACAATCTGGGAGTGCTGCTGTCCTGGGGGATCCCTGGGGTGCTGAGCTCAAGCACCACCTCTCTGTGGATGTCCTCCCTGTGCTCTGGCTTGTGGCTGTTGCCACCACCAGAGAGTGATGCTGGCACTGTCCTGCCCATGGAGAGGGAGGATGAAACTGGGATGGCAGGGGAAGGGCAGAGGTGCCGTGTCTGGAACTGGGAACAGGGACAGTGGGACATCGGGACAGCAGGACAGCAGGACAATGGCCCGACATCCCTCCTGAGCCTGGCCTTGCTCCGGGATGGGCTCTGGGCGCTCGCCAGCGGCTCCCAGTGGATGCGCTCGCTCCAGGGCTGTTTACACAGGTGCTGCTTTGAAAAGCAAATGTTGCTGTTTATAAAATACTTTGCATCCATTTACTGGGGAGCAGCAGAGTTGAGCAAGGTGGCTGAGCCCTGGCAGTGCCGATGTTCCACCACCAGCAGCTCCCGGTGTCCCGGTGACGCGTCCTTGGCACATCATCCCTGCAAACTCTGCTGTCCCTGACAGGCTGGAGATAGATGCAGGTGGAAACAGAGATCAGCAAAACTCTCCCAGTCCCTGCCTTAAAAAAACCTGCTGGGGAGAGGGACAGTTTCCCTTTATAGGTCTCTCTGGATAGAGACAGCCAGAACTGTCTGGAAACAGCAGGAGGAATCTTCATTTCCTCTGGGTGTGCCTTCCATCACAGCCAGCAAGCTTAGATTTGGGGTGCACATGGATTTCAGGCTATTCCCCTAAATATTTAAGAGAAACATAGAATTCCAGAATGGTTGGGTTGGAAGGGAAATTAAAGCTCATCTTGTTTGATTCCCAGGGCAGTGACACCTTCCACTCTCCCAGTTTGCTCCAAGCCCCGTCCAACCTGGCCTTGGACACTTCCAAGGTTGGGGCAGCCACAGCTTCTCTGGACAACCTGCTCCAAATTTCTACAGAGGGGAGGAGGGGGTTTCCCCAGGCTCAGCCTTGCCGCAGCCCCAGGCCTGGCTCTCCTTGCTGAGCTGGCTCAGGGTCGTTTGTCTCCCCCAATGTGTCTGGGTTTGATCAGCCCTTCCGTCCTGGAGCTCAGAGACTTCCCCTGATGACAGTCTCGTCAAAACTATTCCATTTCCACACAACTCCTTGGCTTTGACAGCTCCACATTTTCTGACAAAACCCAAACCAAAACAAGGCGCTCTTGGAAATTTCTCAAGCGGCTGCAGGGAAATGTTGATGAGATTGGACATATCTGGGTGAGAAAAGGAATGGGGAACAACCCTCAGCTTTCCTGCTTTGGTTCCAGAGGATTTGATTTCCAAGCATGGACAGAGCCGCCTCACCTCGGGTGACACAGAGCCATCATCCGTCACCTTCACACCACAAGGGGACCACCTTGGGCACACAGAATGTCAATGGTGACAATTTAGGGAGGAAAATCAGAGGCTTTGGACACCAGAGCATGTGGAGATTCAGTGTGGGAAGAGTGTCACGGCTCCAGCGTGTTCCCGTCCACTCTCCGGTGCCATCACTTCCCACCCGTCATTCTCCCAGTAACTGACCAAGAAAAGTCAGTTATTTTAACCCCTCTTGCTTTGTAGTATTTTTCCTGTGTAACAGCAATCTGCCTGCCCAAACTTTGAAGGTCATTTGAGGCTGAGCTGTGTTGACTCCATTTTTCCAACAGTCAGGAGCCTCTTCTGGTCTTTTCCCAGCAGCTTCTTCACTCCTCCTGCATCCTTGGTCTGGAAAATGAGGTTTCACTGAAAACCCCCCAGCCCTGCTCATGTATGAGGGACACAGGTGTTTCTGTTTCACAGGTTGCTATGTAAAGAGAAAGAAACACAAAATATGATTTTCAGAATGTAATTTTGGTTAAACCCCACTAAAGGTTGTGTTGAGAAAACAAACAATCCTTGGGCTTATTTGTCTTAAAGGAACCTCAAAATACCTGCCTGTTTACCCCATCAGCCACTGGGGTGAGGAAAGGCAGCACTGGGAGGATGGACAGGGACCACCAGCAAAGGGAATTGAGTTCAGAGCCTTTTCCACAAGAGGACTCTGCTCAGAGAACCTTCTTTGGGTGCTCCTGTGAATGCTCAGGGCCAGTGCAGTAAATTGAATCATGGAATGATTTGGGGTGGTTGGGGTTGGAAGAGACCTTAGAGCCCTTCTCATTCCACCCCCTGCCATGGGCAGGGACACCTTCCACTATCCCAGGTCGCCCAGATCCCTGTCCAACCTTTCCTGGAACACTTCCAGGGACAGGGCAGCCACAGCTCCATGACCTGGGATTTGTTCAGGGGATTCAGCCTGGCACCCCCAGAAGCAGCCCAGATCTGGCTTCTCCACCTCTCCATGTGCTCTGCCAGCCGGGAGCAGCCTCAGGAGCTCTGTGCTCTTCCCAGCCGCAGCTCTCTGCTTCTACAGATGATACCAGAAACGCCTCTTCAGGCACTCTGCTGACTCCCATATCCCAACCCTGCAGTTCCTTCGGGAGCTGCCAGCAGGAAGAGCTGGCACTCAGTGGGCAGAATTTCGGTGTGGATCTCGGTGGCCTCGCTGGGAGTCCCGCTGTAGGCATGGCACTGCCATGGCACGGCATGGCACAGCCCTCATGCAGGGCAGCTGCCTGTGGACACAAAGAAATTCACCAAAATTAGTGGATCCACCACCTCCAGAGGGGTTCAAGTGTGCAGCAATTATCTCCTGAACCACCCGTCCCACCTTCCTCTGGGAATGCCCCGAGGCGCCGCCTCGCAGCGAGGGCTAATGAGTGGATTATTGCAGCATTTTAAAACTCAGCTGTTTTGTAAATTGGGATTATGCACTGAAACCAAGAAGACTTTCAAGAAGGAGCAGCCCTTCACCCCCTCCTCACTCTCTGCAGTCCCTGTAACAGCAGCACGGCCATGGGGAAGGGCTCATTTTTCAAATTCTCCATCTCAAAAACTTCCTTTTCAATCAACATCAAGCCTCTCCCTCCTGCTTCACTTCTCCAGTGCCAAGGAGCTGCACTTCTCCCTGTCCCCATCTCCCACTGAAAACATGGCAAATCCAGGCAGTTCTGAAGATCTGTGAGCTTCAAGATTCCCCCCAACCCAAAGCATCCTGTGCTTCCATAATTCTGTGTATGGGGCTCCCAGACAACCCCTCAGCCCCTGGCCCTGATGTCAGAGGGGGACACCCAAGGAGCCACCCTGGAGCCCTGGGCAGGGTCATCGGCTTTCCAGGCACCAGGGAAAAGGAATCCAGTTATGAGATGTGGCTGGGAGTCCGCTGGCAGCATCTTCCCAGACCCAAAATATTTTAATTAAATATTTCAGTTTCGATGAACTGGCATTTTCTTTCCAAGCACATTTCTCCCAGCTTTAGCTGGAGGAGCCCAGCACTGGGAGCAAGTCCAGATCCCACAGCCCTCCCTTCCCCACACTGCCCCAGCCACCAGCAGGGCTTGGCTGAGCCCAGTACTGCATCCATGGCTGTCACCTGCACCCCTGGCCAGGCTGGGATGTGTGACCAACAGATCTGAACCTATGCTGGAGTCGAGCTTTGGACAAAAGCCTCTGTCTGCTCCCAGAATTACCCCAAACAATTTACTTTTCCAAGCCCTTTAAACTGGGATATTCTAATTACTCTTTCAGGGGAGAATTCCATACACACCAAAGGTACCGGCAGGCCCAGTTGCCCCTTACTTCTTCCAGGAATTTCTTTTCTGAAGGATTTTTCCCTTTTTCTGAGCAGCAGGGAGAACTGTGCTCGTCCTGTGGGGCTGTGGCACAGGATGACCATCAGCCCGAAGAACCAGATCCCGAATACAACACCAACCTGACCAGTGGGGTGAAACTCATCCCCCTCCCCGGAACCCTGGCAAAGCAGCACAACAAAGGCAGAAAACCAAGGAGGTTTCTTTGGAAAGCTGTTTCCATTTTCTGGAGCATTGTTCGGTGGGTATGAAGTGGAGATATTTCCCCGGGGATTATCCCAGATGAAACCCAGGAACAGCAGATTTTACCATAATGGGATGTGCCTGCACAGCCCCTGGCACAGAGCAGCCCCAGCCCAGGAAATCCGGGGTTTCCTAAAGGGAATGGATTGTCCTTGTTCAGAGTGTCCCTAATTTGCTTTGGACATGGAAGCAGGAGGTCCCAGGGGACACTGGGCTCTGAGGGCTCCTCAGCTGGCAAAGGTTTATTTTAAACAACGATTTAAAGGCCGCCAAAATTATTCAGCATTTCTCCGGCTGGGTGTGATGCCAGCCCCAGTGCCAGCTAGCACATTCTCTCCTGGTTTTCCAAAGCCTTGTGCTGTGGTGGCCGGTGAACACACATTACAAGGAGCAGAGAGTTTTCAGTAAGTCAAATCTCTGGTACCACAAGGACCCCTTCATGCTAGGGTGACCAAAAGGGCTTCTCCCAGGATGCTTGTTCTGTTGTGTTCATCTATCCCAGTTTGGATTCCCCGGCTGGCTGTCAGTCCCTGCCCCTCATCAATCCCCAGAGCTTCCCCACTGGTCCCCAGTCCCACCTTTTCCCTGCCCTCGGATAAAACTGTGAGCTTCAGGAACATGTTTGTATTTGCCTCTGCGACCTTCGACAGTGTAGAAGCAATAAATGCTCCTGCAGGAACGCACCCAAATGCCCTTCTTGACTCTTTGACACCGACTGTAACACTGACCCCACCCGTGCTGCTGTGGGGGCACAGGGACCCTGTGGAGCCGGGCAGGGACAGTGATATTGTGCCTCCATGGGTGACGCTGTCTACAGGTCCTTGAAAATGCCACAATTCTGGTATCTCTCATGTGCTTCTCTCTCTTCCAGCTGCTTCCCAGTGAGGAGGAGGAAAAACCCCTCAGGTTGTCCCTGAACACCCCTCCTTGATGCCTCCGTCCTCCCATTAGCTCGACAGCCCTCCCCAGGCTGCCATCAGGAGCAGGGTCACCTTCGGCTCCCTTTCATCCCCTCTGTGACATTCAGGCGCTGCCATGAGGGGCAGGGAGGATTTCCATTTGGAAGGGTTTCCATTCTGAAGGATGCTGCCGAGCCCCCAGGGGCCTGCCATTAAAAAGAAGACAGGGAACAAGAGGAGAGGAGAAAAAGGCGAGCCCAGCCTTCCTGGCTCTTTCTTTTCCCCTTTTCCCCCCAGTCAGAAGTCCCTAATTGGTCTGAACTCTGTGGGTGTCGCAGGGGCCCTCCTGGACCACCGACCCTGCACGAGACCCCGGTGCATCGGCTGTGGAAGGAGAGGCTGGGGCTGCTCATCTTCTCTCCCTGCTCCCACCAGAAATGCTGATTCCTGCAAAGCTGTGACAGAAAAATGTGGAATAAATAATTGCAAAGATCTGAAAAATGTTATTTTTGTGGTGGGAAATGCATTTGGGGGAAGGGTGAAAAATAAATAAGAAGAAAAGGTTTGAACTGATGAAGAAAACAGGGTCTTGTCAGAGCGTCCCAGAGAGACCCTGTTTGCCATTAATGGGGAAAGCAAATTGGAGGCTAATTGCTGGATTTGGAGAGGGAATTATGCTGTAGGAAGCAGGACTTGGGTTATGATTGCTGTGTTCTGGGCACAGAAGTGAGCGCTGGAGGGAAGCTGCTTTAGCCGTCAGGTGTCCAGGGTTGGGAGCAAAGGGGATTTCGGGATGGGGCATCGCCCCAGCAGCAGCGGGTAGGACAGGGCAGCTCCTCCTCCTCCCTCCTCTGGAGAGGGACCATGTCCCATGGTGGCAGCTGTGACCCTACTCCAGTCAAGGCTGGAGCAGCTGATGGTCCTGCAGCCTCACCTGCAGCTCCTCATTCCAGCTCTCCCAGAACCACTTCCTGCCCTTTCCGGGGTGATGGGATGCTCATGGACTCTTGCCACCCAAAGTTGACCAAAACTCTTCACCATTGGAGGTGCTCTGGCCTGGTGGGAGTGCCAGTGGTGGAATCAGCTCCTCTATCATTGCTTTGTGGGAGGCATCTCCGTGGGAGTGGTGATGGAGGAGTGAGGGGACAGTGGGACACAGGGACATGGTGCTGTGGGAGCAGCACAATTCGAAGAGGGGTGCAACAGCTCCTTCCTGTTCTTCCTGCTTGAAGGCAGAGAGAAAAATAATGGACAGAGAGAAGGAAGTAAAGGAAGATGAAGGGCAGAAAGGGAAGAAGACGGGATAGGAGTTTTCCACTTGCCTGTTGGCTGAGCAGAGTTATTTCTGGGACCCTCTGGGACATCTCAAACAGAAAGAGCTCGTGACATACAGCCCAGCCCCTGGTACATGGAGGCACTTGGGAGCAGTTGTTTGAGTGCACATGGTCCTCAAGTCCTGGTGGGGTTGGACCATCATGATGGGGAAAGGATTCCAGAGGCTGCATTCACTCACTGCCCAAACCAGGACACCCCGTGTGTTCCAGCTGGGAAAGTGATGAGCAGATTCCAAGGCTGCTGTCAGCCAGCCCCAGCTGAGCATCACTCAGGAGGTGTCCTGAGGGATCCCCCCAGCAGCCCACCCAGATTTCATCCCCAACAAGCAATTCCCACCCCCATCCCAGCTACCAGGAGCACTGGGATGAGGCACATGCAGTGCTGGAGCTGAACACCCCCACAGGCAGCCAGGAAAAGGAGCAGTGTCACCCTCAGAGGCTGGCACCGTGCTGCGTTTCATAGTAACAGGGAAATATTTTATGCATCAAAAATAATATTTTGGCAAGATCCTTCCGAGGCACTTGTAAGTGCTTATCACGGCGCGGGAGCCTGGATGCTCCAGGCCCTTGGACTCAGATGCTTTTTGTTCTTGTACAACCTGATGTAGGTGCTGCTGCAGAGAGAAAAATAAACACTGAAATCAGAATAAACACCCTGTTGTCTGCTGCCCCCACCAACTGTGTCTGTTCCTAAAATAATTGCGTCTGTGGTAAACGCCGACTAATTAATGCGCACATATTTAGAAGAGGATTAACATCAATAATAATCAATGCAGATCTATTATGGCTAATTACGGATGTGGATCTATTGCATAGCTCCTAATCTTCTATAAATATGGTTTTTATAATCACTTTGTTAGCAAGTATCTAAAGCAATGCAAAGAATTTGCAATACAAGTTAGAGCCTGGCTCTGTTCCAGCTCAGGTAATTACACCCTGGCTCGGTCTATCCCTCTGCAGCTCCTCCTGGGAATATATTTATTTTTAACTTCTTACCCAGAAATGTCTCATGTCACTGAGGGCTGTGTGCTGTGTGACACTGCAAAGGACACGGAGCACAGGGGGGACGTGGGATCTCTCCAGGTGAACCTCAGAACACACTGGGTATGTTTAGTCCATCACAGCTCGGGATTTAGTTATTATTAGTCCCTACAGTGCATCAGGAACAGCTCTTTAGTCCGAGGAAAGAGGCTGTTAAATAACAAGGAGGATCTGAGAGCTTTGTTGGATGAAACCCTTCACTCTGTGTGTCTGGGCTCCTCACCACTCCACAGCCACTGCTCTCCTCTGGGACTGATGCTCAAATCCTGCTGGTGCCGGTGTGTGGCTGATCCATCCCAGCATCCCGGCTGGGTTTGGTGTACATGGATCCCAAGGAGCCCCCAGGTCTGGGGGATGCTCAGCTGCTCGGCCATGGAGCTGCAGGAAGAGGTAGTGGGAGCTCTGCAGAGCCCGACAGGATGTGGGGTTTGGGCTGGGAGGAGGAAGACCATGATCCAGCAGCAGGAAGCCTGGGAGCTGGGTGGGCAGTGGTTGCCTCCCACTTCTGCCCAGGCTGCTGAGTGGCTCCTGGAGTTTGGTAGCACTAGCCTCTGATGGTTTCTTTTTTTTGCTTTTTTTTTTTTTTTTTTCTGAGCAATGACCTTGGGAAAAGTGAGCTGGGGTGGGAGCTGTCACACTGTGAATGGGAAAGAGGTGGCAGCTGCACAAACCTCGGGCTGTCCGGGAGGCTCAGGAAGCAAAAAACAACATCCATGTTTCACCAGAGCCCCAATTACAGCAGGGTTAAGTTTGGCACTTCAGCAGTCAAAACATCTTTCCAAAGTCTCCTCAGGCTGGAACTCCCCCTCCAAGAGCCATGGGAAGGAGGACTTGTAACCCAATCTGCTGCTCCAGATTATGCAGTGTCCGACCATGTAATTGAGATTAATCACTTCTTCCCCCATGCCCAGAAATACCTTTCATGTCTGGAACACTCTTCCCCATCCCGAGCCACTTGAACTTTGAGATTTGTGGGCGATGGAGGGGGAGAGGGCAGGATGGGATGCATCAGCGAGGCAGCCCTTCCCAAGTGTCCCGTGCTGGTCTGCAGGGTGAGACACCACTCAGGAACCTCGAAGGAGCAGCTTCTCTGCCTCCATCCCACCACATTATGCCTCAGCCCCCAGAGGTCCGTGGTGTGACGCTGATCAATTATTTATCCATTGGCAAACCCAGCTCACATGACCTTCTCAGGTGCTGTGGTAGCACCAAGACAGGTGGTGAGGGTGGCCCAACATCTGGCAGTGTTTTATTTAAACCTAAACCTGGGCTCAGCAGTGCTGAATTAACAGCTGCACCCGATGATCTTAAAGGTCTTTTCCAACCTGAACTATTCCATGGTTCTCTGAACCATCCCTGCCTGCTCCCACACAGGAGACAGCACAATTCCACCAGGCAGCTCTGGGGAGGTGAGGAGCCCTCTCAGCTGCCAGGGGAGATGATTCTCCTTCCTTCAGCAGTGGGAGTGAAGCAGATGTGGGGTTTCTTGTGATTCTCCAGGATTTGGTAATGTTGATGTGCAATAGCCTGAAGAGCTGTGGTGGTTTCCCAGCCTGGAAAAGGTGGGAATCTCCCTTCAGTCATCATAAGGAAAGTATGTGTGACCTTGCTTGTTTGTTCCTTCATGGGGCAGAAAGGAAAGACCCCAGCCCAGGCAGTCTGGGTTGGGGTCAGGAACATCGCAACCACATGGCCGTGTCACTGCAGGGACACAGGGCATGTTCCGGGACATGGGGCTGGGAAAAGCAGACTTGTCAGAGTGGGATGGTTCCTGCTCCAGGAGGTTCTGGGGATGCTGGGCTGGGTGATGGTGAGGGACACTCAGGTTCCTGCTCCAGAAGGTTCTGGGGTTGCTGGGAGGCTCAGCAGGCCGTGCTGCTGGCACAGCCATGCGTGCAAGCTTTGCTTTTCCATTTTAACCTAAAGACCCCAAAAGATTGGGTTCCAGCTGACAAGTCATAAAAGCTGTCGTGTCCTGTATCACAGCAAACATCTGCCAGCGGCATGGCTCCCAGCGGGATCAGCTCTCCGACATGAGTTCAAGGGCTTTTTGGGGGCTTGCTGGAAGAGAGCCGAGGGAGGAAGAGGAGCAGCAATGCCCCCGAGGTCCTCTTGGCCAACTGCAGAGGAATTGCAGCTTGGGCTGGAGCTGGGGCAGACCCAGCGAGACTCTCCAAAGGTCAGCAGCATTCCAGCTGCGGGAGCTGCGGGACACTCGCTCCGGGTAACTGGAGAAGGAGCTGGATAAGCTGCTGCAAGACACGGTTTAAGGCAGCTCGTCCCTGCCATAGGGGGGCTGCTGTGTTTATGGGTTCTGCTCTCGGGACAGGAGAGGTTTGCACTTTACCAGAGCTCACCTGGAGCCTCAGAGCTCCTTCTTGGCACCAGCAGCGCTCAGGACCGTGGGCCTTAGGGCTGAGTGTCTGAGGGTTTATGGGAACTGAGCCCCACAGACTGCACGGGATGGGAGGGAAGGATGGGGCAAAGGAGGTGCTCAGACCTGAGTCCTTCCACTTCCTAAATGAACCCTGGTGAAGGGAACTGACTCCCATCCCTCTGCCAGACTTGCTGCCCTCCCTGGCTGCCCGGTGTGGCCATGTCAGGGGGGTGGGGGCAGGACAGTCACGGGGCCAGGGCACAGGGCTGGGAGAGGAGGCCTGGTGATAGGGCTGCATCCCAGAGGTGGCACAGTGGCTGTGTCCTGCTGAGGTAGCACAGTGTCCCTGTCCTGCTCCCAGAGAGCAGAGCAGTGGGGCTGTACAGACCCTTGCACAGACCCCCAGTGCAGTCCAGCCATACCAGTTCCCCATGCAGTGCAGGCAGCAGCTGCTGTAGAGAAAAAGCCCCAGTGCCAGAGAGGGAAAGGCAAAGCAGAGCCGTGTGTGGCAACTGGGAAGGAAATGAGTGCAGACCCTGCAGGACTCACTAATGGCCTCCACCGCGTGCCTCTGCCTCGTACGAGGCCTTCACTGTGCGAGTTTGGACACATCCCATTTCCCACAGACCCTCATTATCCTACTCATGTTCACCGCAGTTCTCCATAAATATTTTATGAGCATCCTCTTTGCAAGGCTTTCGTTTGGATTTGCCCTGTGAAAGCGTCTGCCTGGCAAGGAGAAGAGAAGGGAAATGAATAACAAGAACTATCACGGAGAAGCGGGTCGAGGGGGAGCGGATGGGATGGCGGGGAGAAGGAGCCTCTCTCTCTCTCTCTCTCCTCAGTAACTGGGTTGGCTCATCTCTGCTCTTGTGTGATAACAGCAGAGCAGCTGCGTCCCTGAGCTGGGATCCTTGGGAGCGCTGTTCTCAGGAGTGGTGCCCAGCTGCCTCTGCCACCACCCAGGGG
>JACBWW010000046.1:4523837-4540176 GCA_020086605.1 Lanius collurio
CTTGCACACAGCACCCACACACAGCATTCCTTGCACACAGCACCCACACACAGCATCCCCACACAGCACCCACACACAGCATTCTCTGCACACAACATTCCCACGCAGCATTCCCACACAGCATCCCCCATTTCCCACACACACCTTCCCCAGGCCGGTGTGCAGGTGGGAATATCCCTCACCAGTTCTATCCTGTCCCCCTGGCTCAGGCACATTGACCATGGCTCCATTTCCCTTTGGGACCTGCCCTCCCTCCCACCCCACCCCTGGGTGCTGCAGCCCTGGCTGTGGGGTTTCTCTCCTCTGGTTTCCAAGGCAGAGACCGAGCCCTTTCCAGCCCACCTCCACCCAGGAGAGCCTCCAGCCTACCCTTCTGCTTCACAAGCAAGCCAGGGCTGGCTGGGAAGAAAGAATTCCATTTAGGGGAAAAAAACAACAAACCTTGAGGTTTGGAAATTGGTTTTCATCATCATTTCTAAGAGGGAGCAAAGTGCTGATGACACTGAGGCAGGAAGGGAGCCGCTGGCACCGCTCTCCCTCTTTGTGACAGTGGCCCTGCAATCCTGCATTTCTGTGGATGAAGGACCTGGGGCAGAGCTCAAACCATTCCTGGGCTCTCTCCAGAGAGCTCCATTTATGGACCCCATAAATCTTTCCAGCTGTCCAATTGGATAACCCTCCCATCCTGCTGGAGGAACTGCACTACACATTCCTCATCAGCCAAACCTTTTCCCAGAAAGGGGCTGAGCTGGGCTGAGTTGGGTGAGCAAGGGGTGACAGGGGGCTGGTGCTGCCCAAGGAGCCACAGCCCAAAGCCCAGGGGGTTTGAGGGTCTCTTGGGCCCCTCTGGAATTGGAAAATGTCTCTAGTAAAGGAGGTAAAGCAAGTAGGGCTTTACCCTACCTCCAGGAAAGCACCCATACTCAGTACACAGCAAATCCCACTTCCCTCCCTGGTCCTGTAGCCCACATAGCCTCGAAGGCTTGTCAGGAGAGATTTCCTTCTCAGATTTTCCTTCAGAAGATGCCTTTTACAAGTGTGTGTTTATGAACGAGGAGCTGGGCTTCCACCCTTCCCTTTGCACGACGGCGGCTCTTGCCGCTGGGGTTTTCCTGCTGAGGTACATTCCTAAATAAATAAATAAAGCAGTTAAATAATTTCCTGTCTAATTGGTAAGAGGATGAAATAAGTGACCTAATCAGCCTTTTCTGTCTCTCATTTCTGCCTAACTCTGACCTTACTCGCCCCAGCTTGGCAGTACAGGGAGCCCAGTGCGTGTGTGGGGTTGCCCCATTTACCCTGGAGCAGACATGGGAAGCATCAGGCTCATGGTCTCTGAGCTTTCCTCAGCTCATTTCAATCCCATCAACCATTACCTGGAGCTGCAGAGGCCATAAAGCCTCTCTGTGCATCCCAGTTCTCCGTGTGCAGCTGTTGGGAAGCAGGCCAGCCTCAATGATTGTTGAGATGCTCCCACAAAGATAAAAAAGCCTGGAATTACCCCAAACTAGGCTGGTCTCCTGCGCCCCAGCGCAGCAAACACTGGCTCCAGGATGAGTTGTCAGCGTCCAACCCTGGATGGTGCAAGGAAACTGCTCCAGGATTTGTTACTGAGGGGAAGGAGAAGCCAGAAACCCTCCTTTCAGGATTGGGCTGGGTCCCAGCATGCAGGAGCAGAACCAGAATTAGGCTCTCTGCCCCTGATAAGAGGAATTTGGTGTTTTCCAGCTGGCTCTGCCTCAGTGAGCCACCCCTGCTCCCTGTGCCACCCCCAAGGAGCTGCAGGGCTGCACACTTTGGAAGTTCAGCTCATCTCCCAGGGCCACAGCAAGATGGTCCCATCTCTTCCCAGAGAGGAGTTTCTCACTCCTCTGCCTCTGTCTGTTGGATTATTTCCCTGAAATTTATCACCTGTTTTCCTTTCCTCAACGCCACCTTCCTAACTCCACATTCCTCGACCTTTCTAAATCATTCCCCTCCCTTCTGCCTGCTGACACCTTTAAACCAGCTGAAAGTCAATGGTTTGACACCTCTCCCCTGCTTTTATGCCTCTTCCACCCCAACACGAACAGGTTCCAGTCCACAGACTGTCCCCATGGGGTGTCCCCCGCTATAAAGATGATTTTCCCTCTTGGTTCCATGGGCCAGCTCCCAGGTGACAGCCATGAACAAAAAACGCCTTGGGATGAATTGTTCAGACTGGAGTGGAGTTTTCCCAGTTTCCCAGCAGCTGTGCTGTGGTGTTGGCCATGCACAGGGGAGAACATCTACCACCCACTCAGATGGGCATCTTCTTCCTCCCCCTCCTCCTCCTCCTCCTTCTCTCCAGCCCTTCCCATGCAACTCCTTGGGCTCTGCTCTCCCCCTGCCTGTCCTCTCCCCCCCGTGCCCACATCTCCTCCATCCCTTGGTGTTTGGGGTGTGTTCCCAAGTCCTGGCCGAGCAGGGACAGCTCTGGCTCCGGGGGATGTCAGGCAGGGAGGGCTCTGTGCTCCAGCACCGCTGCACCTTCCAGCCCCCCCTGAAATTTGTCACTCTAATCCCATCTGGACGCCGCGAACTCCGGCATCCTCCGCCTTCCCTCTCCAGTGCCTCGCGGTGACTCCCGCAGACGCTGCGTTATCTACATCCCATTTGTTACTCCCATTCCTATTCATCCCTCGTTCCCGGGCTGCCTGTGCCGCGGGAGACAGGAAAGCAAAGTCAGCTCTGGCCTCGGGGGACCCCGTGCTGGGAGAGGCACACGGCAGAGGGATGCGGGATCCGGAACAGCGCTGATGTGGGTGCTCTCACCGCGTCTCCACGGCCAGCTCGTTTCCCACGGAGGGAACAGGAGTGAGGGCAAGCGGATGCTCAGGAGAACGTCTGCGAACCCCCGTCAGCTGCCCTGGGCCCTGCCCCGGGAGTTGTGACACAGCCAGGCAGGGAGCAGTGACACGGTGACACGTTCCCGCGGTGGCACTGCCGAGCTGGAGCAGCTCCCCGCGGCTGCCGCTGTGCTCGGGAGCCCACATCTCCTCCCAAGATGGATTTCGGAGCAGGGACCATCCATCACCCATTATTCCTGTATTTATTTGGGGTTGGTCTTGAAGTGTTGTTCCTTTTGACAACTCGCTCTGCACTGGGGAGGGATGAGGGGGGGATGAAAGAGCAGGGCCGGGCAGGAGGGCCCATCCATCACCAGCCCTGGATCCAGCCCTGGACCCATCTGTCACCTGCACAACCCCACGGCGGGCAAGGCTGAGGAGCCAGGACAGGGGGATGGAATCCCAGATTATCCCGACTCAGAAGGAACCCGTGGGGATCTCTGAGTCCAACTCCTGGCCCTGCACGGGACACTCTGACGATCCCACCCTGTTTTCCTGCCCAGACCAGAGGCTGCCTCCCACGAGCGCTTCCATCCCTCTTCATCTTCCCTGCAAGGGCTGATGCCTTAGGGCTGCTTTAGTCTTATCCTTAATAGGAGACATTTGAGGCTAAGGATGGCTGAAAACTGGAAAACAAATTCTCCAAAAGTAGGGCAGGCCACAGAGCTGAGCCGAGCCTGTCGCATTGTCTTTTCTCGGAGAAGTTCACATTTTTTCAGTGAAAAACAAAATTAAAGCAAACAAGTTGTGTTTGTTGGGATTTTGTTCTGGCTGTTGTGTGCCCCGGCGTGCCTGTGCCTCTCTGCATGCGTGGAATCACTTGCTCCGGCACTTTTCCCAAGGGAAGCCAAAGTAGGGAAACAAAAACCTAAAGTGTTTTTTTTATCATTGCTGCTCAGAAACTAAACAATTTCAGCTATGCAGGATCCTCACAGAGGAAGGTAATTGAGATCACAGAGGCTTTTTCTGCACACAGGCACTTCCATGGGGAGGTTTTGCTCCACCAGTTTTTAAGTGCTTTATTTTTAAATATGTTTTTTTCTACATGGCAAAAGAGTTTTCCCTAAACCATCATTTTCCCCCAAACCCTCCTGTTCAGCCTGTCCCCATGGCCAGGGATGTGCTAACCCAGGTGGCTCAGGCTCAGCCTGGGCTACAGGCCCGTGTCAAGGACGATGTCACTGATTAAAGTAGCATCATGTGTCTGGTGACCCAACTGTAGAGGAGAGAAAGACAGAGCTTGGCCTAAAAAAAGTGTAAATAAAGGACATTTGGTCTGTGGGACCCAGGCAGGGAAAGGTCTGCTCAGCCCCTAATGAACAAATGGCCCAAAGAACCCCAGGAGCTCAGGTCCCAGAGACACCAGTAACCAGTCCAGGTGACTGGCCCAGCCCCTCGGGGTCACCATGTCTCTGGTGGCACCACAAAAGGCCTGGGAGTTTCCACAGACACTGATGGGACAGCCAATACCCACCTTGTTGGACCCTGTGGGTGCTCAGCCCTTCTCACTCCCCCCTGCAGTCAGGATGAAGATGGATCCGTGTGGATTCATTCACCCAGGGCTTGCTTTACCCCACCTCTCCCAGGATATCCTTCCAGGCAGGACCAGAGCGGGGCTCCTCCTGGCAGCAGTGCCCCAATCCCCCCACACTGCACTCCCAACACTTGCTGTGAGTCTCCTGCTTTTCCTCGGGCCCAGAGCCGCAGCCCCAGGATGCAGGGAGAGATAAGGCCCTGCTCACGTTACCTGACTCTGCCTTCCTGCCACCTGATAGCATTAATTATGACTTATTCTAATATGAAAGGAGCCCTTCAGAAGGTTTCCCCCTGCTCTGCCTCCATCCCCATGCCCACCACAGGGACCCCCCACCCCTCCTGCCTCCCCTTCCCGAGCCCACGGGACTTCCCAGTTTTCAGCAACACAAGATACAGGAGGCTCTTTAAAAACGCTGCACGCTGGCAGCTTTCCCACCTCAGTTTCAAATCTCACTGGATAATATTCTCCATATTCCTTTATGGAAACCAGAAATTCTGGCTTTGCCGTGTCTCAGCATGGCCACACTTGCGCCCGAGCAGCAGCTGTGGGGAGCTGGGGGACAGCAGGGGTGGCTGTGGTGACAGCAGGCACAGCCCTTGCCACCAGCCATCGAATAAGGCCACAGAAGGCAGAGCTGGGGGGAAACTCCTCTGCCAAACACGTTGTTTGCCCAAAAGGGCAGCCACAGGTCAACCGTGACACTGACGCAATGGGAATGATCTTGTACCCCCCCAAAAAGGGGGAAAATCCAATCAAATCAGCCAAGTTGAACCAGTTTGTTCTGTTGGCTTTGAAGGAAGGCTTCCTGAAGTTCTGTGATTTGGGCTGAAATGATGTTTTCAGGAGAAATTTGCCTGTGTTTAACTCAAGGCCACTTAAGAAGCTTAAAAAGGAAAAGCCTGGAGCACACACGGAATGTTTGCTTGATGATTGAACCAAACGTTTGGGTTGACTCGAGGCTGGTTTTGGAGAGGGATTTTTTCAGTTTGTTTTTCGTTTTACTGAGTGCAAGTTTGGGTTTTGTCAACGTGTCCCAGGTTTCCTGCAACCCCTGTGGACAGACAGGCTGCCGAGGACTGGGAGAGCACCACGTCCCAGTGCAGGGATGGTTACTGCATTCCTGCAGTCCCCAGAATGGCCAGGGGCCTGCAAATAACCTGATGTGCTCTCCAGATGCCAGGAATTCCCAGCCATGCTTGTATGGGATTATCCAGAATGGGAAGGGCTGTGCTGGGGCACAGGGGAACACTCCAGGGTCTCTGGTTCTGGGGTTGCTGTGGAGAGGATTGCTCGGAAAACCTCCCTTGTAAATGGGGTGAAAACAGGTTTTCTCCCCGAATATCAGTGAGGGACAAACACAAATCTGCTCTAATCTGGTGCTGCTGGGAGCACTCATGAGCCTCTGCCTGAAGGTACGGGAGGGTGGCACATCCTGTGGGGTGGCAGTGGGACATTTGTATTTCATACAATTTATAAATGGGCCAGGCATGGGCATAACTTGGGTGGGATGCTCTCAGGAGTGGGCAGGAGTAGGTAACAGAGCCATCCCGAGGGGAAAGGCCCCATGGGATGGGAATGGAGCCGAGCACAGGGGCAGCAAGAGGTAAAAATGCACATTTTCAGGCCCCAAAATGTGAACTCCTTCCCCTGGATAAGGGTGGTGCTACTCCAAGGACAGGGATTGGTGTAAGGAAAGGAACTGCACAGTACAACAAGGGACAAGAACAAACTCGAAAAGGGGACTCCTTGCCCTAAAACACCCTCAAAACCCTTAAAACCTTCATGGCTCAGCCTGACTCATGCAGAAGTTTCTTTGAGCAGCCGAGTGACAGCGGGGATGGGAAGGATCCTGCCTGAGGGCAGAAGGAGTGGAGCAGCCCCGGGACACCCATCCGACAGGTGCTGCGAAGGGAATGTCAGCTCAGCTGAACGGGAATGTTCCCTCCCAGCCTCTGAAGTGGGACTGCCAGGCCTCCCGCTGCTCTTAATCCATAGCACATCGAGGAGCTAAATATATTCCCAGCCTAATGCAGTTGGGCCTGGCTAATCTGCCCTTCATCACTGGGACACGCAGGAGCGGCTCTCCCCACATCCCAGCTCGGGGTTAACAGCTGGATGAGGATGAGGGAGGGCTCCTATCACCGAGAATTCCCGGCTCTGGCAGGGGTGACTCCGGCTGCTGCCGAGGACACGGCGAGGATGTGCACCAGTAATTGAAACAGAACTGCACTTGTCAGAGGGAATGAGCCGTGGGCTTCCCGCCGGCCTGACCTTGCCCTGTGCTGGATTGGGGAACAAATTGCATTTGTTAATTTGCAAAACAATTCTCCCAGTCATTAGTGTGAATCCCGGGGTGTTTTCATGGAATCACAGACTGGTGTGGGTTGGAAGGAACCTCAAAGCCCATCCAGTCCCACCCCCTGCCATGGGCAGGGACACCTTCTGCTGTCCCAGGCTGCTCTAAGTCCCGTCCAGCCTGGCCTTGGACACTCCCAGGGATGGGGAGTCCACAGCCTCTCTGATTTTCCTTGTGGACCTCAAATCCCAGTCCCAGGTCCTGGCTCCATCTGCATGGGATGAGGGCTGTTTGGGGAACAATGCCGAGAGAGCTCCCTTGGGCTGGGCCTTTGGAGTCAGTGATGGGACAGCATTCCCGTCCTTGTGCCTGGAAAACCAGGGATGTCCATCAGCCGAGCGTGAGAGTGCAGCACAGCCCTCACAGTGGAGTCAGGCAGGCACAGGCAGCTGCCTCCAACTCACACCCCAAAAGAGAATTGACTTCATCCAGCAAAACTGGGCAAGCTGTTCCCCAGGGACGCTGGGCGAAGGCTGGATGCGGTGCAGGTTCCCTTCCCTCAGCCCTCGCTTTGGGAGAAGAGCCCAGGCAGCCCTGCTCCCACATCCCAGGGGAAACAGGAGCCGGGGAAGGGGGAGCCAAGGTGCTGCCTCCTGCTCGGCCACCCGTAGCCAGCCAGTCCCATCTCCCACTCCCCGTGGCTGCATTAGCATTCCCCAAATCCTTTTAACGCACTGATCTGATAAGGGATCTGCCTGTATTGGATTTTTTTGCCGGTGACACATAACCCAGCTGGCTGGGTGGCGGCTCGGGGAGGAATCAAACGGTCAGGAACAAATGAGTAAATCAAGTTACCATTTTACATCTCTTTAAGTTGTTTCCCTCTAAGAGCTCCCCAGATTTTATCTCAGGTAGCTTAATTGGAACAGGAGAGCCGGGGCTCCTCGGAGCGCCGGGCTTTCCAAGGGAAGGGCAGCCCCCACCAGGTAGGAGGGATCTTTGCTCGGGAAAGCGCAAGGGAAGGGGAAAGGCAGGGATAATTTATCCGGTCTTGTGGGAAGTCGAGTAAAGGGCCAGGAGTCCCCGTGGTGGTGAAGGAGACGGCCCGGGAGCAGCCCCTTCCCAGCGGAGCTGAGCACTGCAGAGAGGGAGCTCTGCCTTTCGAGGAGGCCTTGATCCCTCAGCATCACCTGCCCGGCACCTTCACCTTCACCAGCTTATGCCGGGCATCCCACAGTGCCCTCCCTGCCAGCATTTGCTGGATGCTTTTGTCTCCAGAGAGTCACAGGGCGACTTCCCCAGGTTTCACCTTACGTGCTTCAATCTCCCCCTTCGTTGTTCCCTGGGACTGGCTGTCTCCAACCCACAGAGCTGGAACTCCTGGGGATTGGTGCTTTGGGACTACAGGTTGCTCATCCAGGCAAGAACCGAGCAATTGCTGTCACTAACTGAGCCCCTGTGGGCAAGAGGCCACTCAGGAGCCTTGTCCTGGGCTGCTCCATGCCACTGTGGCCTCAGATGAAGCCCACACCAGTTCCCTGGGCTGGGAATGCTGTGCACATTCCCTGCAGCCCAGGATGTCTGCTGGCACATGGCTCTGAGCGTGCAGACACACCCCCCTCCCATGGGCAGAGCTCCCATCCCAGCATCTCCAGACCAGGAGAACTGGGCAGCTGCTGCTGAGCTTTGCTGTTTTCTGCTCCTCAAGTGTTTCCATACAGAAATTTGCCCAGCTTTCCCTAACCTGAGAGATAATAACCTGAGGAATTTCTAGTCAGGCTTCATTGGCCATGGCATTTCACTGCTCTTTCACAAATCCCTGATGTCTTCCTACCCCAAAACACAGCAGAAACAGAAAACAAATCAATCCACATAACAACAGCATGATCAGCTTTTGTCTGGCGGGAGAGAGGAGAGAACAAGGGAAGAGAGGAGAGATGGAGTGATAGGGAGAGAAGGGAGAGAAAGTGCAGGGCTGAGGAGGGGCAGCATTTATGGACTTGTTGGAAACCATCAATCACTGTTAGTGCAAGAGGCTGTTTAGAGCTGGTGAGTATTAAATTCCAGCAGAATTTGATGAATAACAGGAGGAAAAACATTCCTATTGTAGAAGAGTAAAAACAAGAGTTCCCTCTCCCCCCCATGCCAAACATCCCCAACCTGAGAGAAAGTCCTGGGAAAGGTTATTTCTGAGCGAGGGGACACGGACCAGCCTCCCTGGGAACCCAAGAGGGGCAGCAGGGCTGAGAGGAATTTGAACTGGCGCATTCAGGACCTCACTTTCCTAACCCAAACCTCCAGCTAGGGTGGAGGGCATGGTGGAGTGGCTCATTTTGCCTTAATGATCAGCCAGCCCCTGCTAATTATTAGCAACTGGAGTGAGTCTGCTCAGATAAAATCAGGCTCCTGACTTCCCAAGCCCTGCACCCTTTGGGGCTCAGAGGGGTTCCTGCTGCCCAGGGGCCTCCTGCTGCTGAACCTGTCATTCCACTGTCTGGGACACAGTCAGAGCTGCCCTCCTGTCTCTGAAGATCCAGACCCCAAAAGCACAGATCCTGGTGATGGAGATTGGCATTGGTTGCTCCCCCACATCGTTCTCCAAAGCAGTCAGCAACAGCATCTCTCCTTAATTAGACAGGCTGGTAATGAGAGCCGAGGGCCCCAGAGGCTTGTCTGACATCACCAGGTATTGCTGTCAAGCAGACACAGAAAAATGCACTGAGATTCAGTCAGAACATCCCCAGAATCAGAGAATTTGTCCTAAAAATGCAGGGGCTGATGCTTTGTCTCCCGCGTGTCTCAGTGCTGGGGAGGAGGGAGGGGAGCACCTGAACGCAGGCAGATTTGGAAAACATCAAACAATGGCACAGGGGGCACTTGGGCTTCTGACGAAGAATTAATTTGGGATCAGCATAAATGTGAAAGGGAAAGGCTGGTACAGCTCAGGTGACCTTTTCCCAGAGCAGTGTGGGCTGTCACAGTGACAAATGGGACACCTGGGCGCTGGCACAAAGGGGCAGCACTCCAAGGTCACCTCGGTTTGCTAAACAAGGGGTGGCTGCACTTTGCAGCCAGAGCCTGGACCCCCAAGCTGCGCTGGGAGGTGGGGACTGAGGCACTCCCACTCTGGCCCCATCCTAGAGGATGGGCAGAGACCCCAGCGTGGCCACAGAAACGTGAGCACGGCCTGAAGCTGACAGGGAAACACGAGCAGGTTCAGGGTCACTCACCACTGAGCACCGGGCTCTGACCCAGCCCCTCCAGAGGGGCGGATGCTGCTGCGGGAAGGGGATGGCCCACACGGAATGTCTCCTGAAGGCACCGTGCCACAGAGCGTGGGCACAGGATTCCCAGCAGCTGGCATGGCACCCACTGAGAGTCTGGAGTGATGGTGGCACGGCTGGGAGCAAGGTGTCCCCCGGGCCCTGGCCCTGCCATGTGGCAGCAGCCCAAGGACCGCTCTGATGGGAGAATGACTCACAGGGACTCTGCTGCGGGTGTGTTTCCTATTAGGGCCGTTCAAGTCTCCACAATTAGGAATGCAGCTCAACCAGAGTGTGAATCCCTAATAGGAAACATTCCCCAGATGCACACGAGGGCCCCGAGGAAGATGCCAGCCCTGCAAAGGGCTGGGGGGTGAGAGCCGCCAGGATGGCTCCCACATGAGGCGGCATCAAAGGCGAGGCTGCAGTCCCGGGGTCTCCGTGGCCACTTCTGCCAACTTTGATCAGGGTTTGTCGTCTGACTCCCAAACAGTTTTTTCACACTTGTTTCCCAAGTGTGAAGAGCCCGAAGCCATGTTGGAAACTCTGAGACAATTTCAGATTCCTTTGCAACAAAGCCAAGGCCAGGACAATGGGACTTTGATGTTATTGACATATTGGTTCAGAGTTTCCTTGTTTCCATTTCCCAGCATTAGGCCAGAGCAGAGGGCTGCTGCCTTGCTCTGTTTAATTAGGTAATGTTTGTACAGTGCTCGGAGAATATAAAGTGCTCAGCAAGTGGAAAGCGTTATCCTTATTACTATGCCTTCCATACCCACTGGCTGCATTTGGTGGAGCTGCATAAGCTTTGAAAGAAAAATAAAATAAGGTCAAGTTTATGTTACTTAAATATAAAATAAAATTGTGGTGCTGAGCAGGGGTAATGGACTGGCAGAGGGAAGAGCTCTGTGTGTCTCCAGAGCAGACTGTGCCAAGCTGAGTCCCCTTGATGTTGTGCCAAGCTGCCCTGTCACTGTGTGTGTGTCCAGTGTGGCCTGGACAAGCCCTTCCCAGAGGCAGCAGAAGCCAGCGCAGCTCCCACTGGGACGGCCACCAGTGGAGCCCTGGTGCCCATCACCCTTTTATCAGGTGGAGATGGGACAGCTGTGGATGGGGCGGCTGCCAAGCAGGGCCACCAGGGCACTGCCAGGCACAGCTGGGCTGGACAGGGGTTCCCAGCACTGGCCCATCCCCTGGGCAGTCTCTGGGTGCTGCCAGCACTGCCACCCCACAGTGCAGCACCCCAGAGACAGGGAAAACACCCCAGTCCTGCTGTTGCTGATCTGCCTCCCGATCCCGGGCGCTGAGGTGCTGTGAGAGGTCCTGGAGGGTGCTCTGAGTGGCTGAGAATGGGACACCTCTGCACTGCCACAGCTGTGCCCCAGCCCACAGTGATGCCGGGGATGTTCCCACCCAGGACTGCTCCACTTGGGCCTCATGGCTGGGGCTGGCTGAGCCTTCTCAGGCTGCTGTTCCCTTTTTCCTTCCCCTGGGTGATTTCCTCTCATTGTGATTCCTCTCCTTGCTGGTGATAAAACATTTGACGAGTTGCACTGAGGGCTCAGACTCAGCAGCCCACCCCAACCCTCCCACCCCAGCCTCTCCCCCGCCAAATATGTTTGTATTTTTAACATTTTTAGGCAACAATCTTAAACCGAAGCAGATGTGACAATGAATATTTATCTGCAGCATCTCAGTATGGGATTTTCTCTTAAACTCGATAAAATAAACTGCTCAGGATACAGAACAACATTTCTCCTAATATACAATACACAAGGGGCAGGAGGGGAATTAGCAGATGAACTCGGCATTAAAGCCATTTAAAATCAAAAGAGCAGCAGCATTTACATGCGAGGAGAACAGCTGATGCTTTCAGTGAGATCCTGGTGTGTTTTCCTTCTCATTCCTGGAGGCTTGCAAACGCCAGGCAGGAAGGTTCCTGCCAAGGAGGGGCAGGTGAGCAGGGGGCTCGTCCCCACAGGTGGGAGAGGCAGGAGCAGCCCCTGTCCTGAGTGGGGCACGGATCCCATGGGATGGGATGAGGAGCGGGGTGAGGAGGGGAAGGAGAAGGCAAACACTGCTCCAGTGACAAAGAGGTCACCAGGTCCCAGTCCCAGCCTCGTCTCTCTGCCATGGGACCACTGCTGTCCCTCCCTCCTGGGGGCTCACAGCAGCTCCCCCCCTCTGACTTCTCCAGGGTTTGTTTCCATCCAGCGGGAGAGTGGCAGTCGGGAGGAATTGTCCCCTCCTGAGCTGCTTCCATGCTTGGAGGGTGCTGGATTCACCCTGCTGGGAATGGTGCACACAGGGTGTTCCAGGCTCCCTGGGCTGGGACTTCTGGGCTTCCAGGGGAGGATGTGACTTTCCTGGCTCTTCAGCAGCTCCCTGTGCAGTGGAGGGTGGGATGCTGTGGGATCCCTCATGCCCAGGGGTAGGATGAGCTCCTGTCCCACAGGGCAGCTGGATGCCACCACGGGGCAGCCCTATAGGACCAAACCCTGGGCTTTCTCTGGTGCTGAGAGCCCCTTCTTCCCCACCCTGCTCATCCTCAGGGCCTGGCTTTTGGGGCTCAAAGCAAGCAGTGAATAAAAGCTGCTACAATCCTCGGGATGAGCACTGGGCCCAGCCCTGCCGGATCCGACGGCTGCTGGAGGCAGCGCGTTCTCCTGGAGCTGGAGGGCATTGCCAACCTTGCCACGTTGTGCTCCAAGAGCCAGGCACGTTTCTCCAACCTGCTGTCTCTGACGCAAATCCAGAACAATATGCAGATTAAAAATAACAACCACAACAAAAAGGCTCCACCACCACCCCAGAGAGCCCCACGCACACAGAGCCCTCCCCAAAGCCGGAGCAGGGAACGGGCACAGGGGGTGAGTGTGAGCCCAGGTGCCTGGGCACGAGTGGGAGGCTGGAGGGACAGCAGGAGGATCCTGAGGGTCAGTCCTGTCCTGTGTCCAGGGCTGAGGCCACCAAAGCCCCTCGAGCTCATTCACTCCCCCCCAGCTCTACAAGGGGAATGATTTGGAGGGACCAGGGACAGCTGTGCCATGATGGTGGCCCTCTGTGACCAGTCCCCAGCTGAGCTGAGCCAGTGAACTGGAACATCTTGTTCCTCTTTGCTTTAGGACCATTACCCTCCTCCTCTTGCAGAGAGGGATCTGTGTCTCTGGGTCCTGAGGGACCCCTAAATAATGAGTCAAAGGGACAAGGTCTCCTTTGGTCTGTGGAGACCATGAACTGGAGCCAAAAAACTGCTGACTGAAAGGGCTCAGCGGCTTCCCGAGGGGAATGGTCCCAGCTGGTGGCTCACAGAGTCAGGAATGAGATGCTGACTGTTTGAGCCTGGAGGGAGCATCTCCCATGCTGAACAGAGACCAGCTTGGCACAGGAGGTGCCTCCAGCCACCAGCACAGGCCCTTGGGGCAGTGGAGGGCAGTGGAGGGCTTTGGAGTCCCTGTGCTTTTAAGGCATGGGGAGGGTCCCCAGGCGCTGCCCCATCCCCTGCCCAGGCCTTTGTGGTCCTGTCTCTTCCAGCCAGCACCAGATCCCACCCCCAAGTCTACCTGCCCTGAGCAGGGATTTTCACCTTGTGCTTCAGTCCCTGAGCTTGGCCAGGTCTGGGCTCCCCACGGGATTCCTGGGGCAATGAACGTTCTCCCCTCATCCTTCATCTCCACAGCCTGGCCAGGTCCAGGCTCCCCTCATGCCTTCCCAGGCTGTGAAGGAGGAAGGGTTTGATTTCCTGAGCTGTGCCCAGAGCCCCCAGGGGAGCAGGGGGACATTCCCAGCCCAGGAGCTGCCCAGCATCCTGAGACAGGTTTTATTCATTCCCAAACTCCACGAGAGTGGCCTGATGTGATGCTGCAGCCACAGAACATTCCTCTGTAAGGAAATAAAGTGTCAGTGCCGCAGCTGTGACATCCAAGCTCCGCTTCAGTAGCGTGCCCTGGGCAGAGAGAGGCGGCGGGTTCCTGTTTAGGTTTTCGGTTACTGTGTTTGTAAAATATTTATTTTTCTTGGTGTTTCTATCCCAGCCTTTTTAGAATCCAAATATTTGGAGGCTGGAAGAGCTGTGACCGGGCCCAGCACTGCTCTGCTGGCTGGGCTTGGCGTGTGCCAGGCATGCTGATGGCCCCGGACCCCCCCAGCCAGCCCTCAGCATCAGACACTGAATGCAGTCTCCAGGGGTGGAGAGGGTGGTATGAGGCACTGAAAGAGCTGGGAGAGGAGAAAAAAAGGAGAAGAAAAAAGAAAAGAAAAAAAAAAAAAAAAAGCAAGGCAGTGGTGTATAAATGAATAAATAATAGTAATAAAAAAGATCATTGGGAAGCAAAGACATTCTTTATGGTGCATTAATGTGTTTTCTCAGCTGCTCTCTTGACTCAGCACCAGCTCTCTCAGTTCCTGTCCTCGGGACACTCCACTGGGTGCAGGAAGGTTTGTTCTGGCTGCTCTGTCCCAGTCCCGCTGCCTCTGGAGCTCCTGTCACCCACTGCCTCGTGGGGGAACACAGAGCCCCCACCTGCCCCTTTCCCCGTGGCCTCCATGCCCATCACCATCTCCTGGAATTCGACTCTTTTGGAGAAGAGCCTCTTGCTCCAGAACAGCCCCTCAGGTGGGAAATGCCACAGGAACACAGGTTTTGTCCCCTCGGTGCTGCCCAGAGCTGCCTCCCCCCCCCCTCTCCAAGGCTCCCTGAGCCCAGGCTTTCCTCCTCCCCCATCTCCAGCAGCTTCCCAGGGAAGGGGTCCATCCCCAGAGCTGGTGGGACCCCAGCTGTGGAGGCAGCAGCTCTTATCAGGCGGCTGCCAGCTCTGTCACCACGCTGTGCCGAGCGACGGGCGCTCCCACCTGCTCGCGGCGCTGAGCACGGGGTGCTGCTGCTGCTGCTATAGAAACACCCAACTTCTTACACTCACCTCCTTTTTTCTTTCTCTTTTCTTCTTCCCTTTAGACCCTCAAAGCCTCTTCTGAATTCCCTCATGATTCAAAGGAAGATCCGATGGGCTCTTCAGCACAGCCGCGTCCCTGCCGAGGCACCGTGTCCTGGCTGTGACAGGGTGTGGTGATCCATCCCCATTTGATGCAGAGGGAACTCCAGTCACCACCTGCTTTCCAGGAGCTGAGCTGAGCCCTCTCCTGCTCACACCAGGGCCACAGGATTCTTTCCCTGTGCCTGCACTGCTCTGTGAGCTCATCGGCTGCTCCAGCAGAGCCCCACACGGAGCTCCAGGGGGTTTATTTTGCTGGCTGCTCTCACCCAGCTGTTTATTTTCTTGAGTTTCCCCATTGAACCCACTCCACACCTGGAACTGCACTGACGAGTTGCCTTCAAAGCTGAACTAACTCCGCAAATCCCTTCAGTGTGTGACTGTGGGGAGCAGGTGCTCCTCACTTCCCCAGGGCTGCAGAGTCCCCCAGCAGGAGAGCAGGATCCATCTCATTGCTCATTTGCCAAGCAGAGGCATTCACGTGGAAAACCAGCATGTCCTCAAGTCATGGAATCACAGAACGGTTTGGGTTGAAGGGACCTTAAAGCCCATCCTGCCCCACCCCCTGCCATGGGCAGAGACACCTTCCACTATCCCAGGTTGCTCCAAGCCCTGTCCAGCCTGACCTTGGACACTTCCAGGGACAGGGCAGCCACAGCTTCCCTGGGCAGCCTAAGCCACCAAGTCTGGACTCATCCAGCATCACTGTGGTAGATCCAGCACAACCCTTCCCATCCCTTCCTGTCCTCACTGGCCTTGGCTGACAGTGGCTTGTTTTGGGATCAGTCCCAGTGGACACTGCAGACAAAACCAGCTCAGTGTAAGATCCAAGGAGACATTTACTAGCGTGATTTGGGCTGAAATGCAACCCTTCCTCAAAAAAAAAAGAAAAAAAATTCCTTCAAACTAAAAGGTTCTGAACAAACCTGACTTGAGAGTCATTTAATACCCTGTCAGCTTCCCTTCCCACTGCTCCCAGCTCTGGAGAGGTGAGCCATGTCCCTCGGATCAGGGTCCTGCTCTCCCACGCCTGCTTGGAAGGTGCAAACAAATCCTGAAGTGCAGATGCTAAAGTCACTGACCCAGAGAGATCCTTCTGGAGCCCAGCTTTGGCTCGAGCCTCAGTGGAAGGCCAGAACAGGTCATTTCACAATCCCTGCCCTTTGATTTCCATTGTCTCTGCTGTGATTCCCACTTCCCACAGAGCATCCCAGTGATGCTGCTTTCCAGAGGTGTTTTGGAGTCCTGGGGGCATTGGGTGAGTGGCACAAGTGGTGATGCCATCAAAGCAGGGCAGACTTTACAGCTGTGACACCTATAGGAGTCAGGTCAGCCATGTTTCTCCTGCCCCACAGTTCAGGAGGAACCATCTAGCCCCTTCCCTT
>JACBWW010000046.1:4545176-4556026 GCA_020086605.1 Lanius collurio
TCCCTTCCCTTCCCTTCCCTTCCCTTCCCTTCCCTTCCCTTCCCTTCCCCTCCCCTGCCCCCGATCCGGGCTCTCCTTAGCCGCGCTCTCCCCCTGGCGGCAGCGCTGGGTACTGCCCGCCCCAGGGGCCGCCGCCCCGCCCGATCCCGCCCCGGTCCCTCCGGGACGCTCCATCAGCACTTCCCCCTCCCGAACCTGCAGGGACCGCGGGAGAAGGTGCAGGAGAAGGGCCCCGGAGTGTCCCGCAGCCCGGCGGGCTCGGCTCTCCCCCGCCCCGGCGGGGACAGTCCGCACGCGCTGCGGGTGACACCTGACGGGGGACCGCTGGCTCCTGGAATCTTTGCTCTTTCCAAGCGCAGAGAGCCCCCGCGAGTGACTCACAGTAATGAAGATGCAGCCCCCCACCGTTCAGTGCGACCACCCACTGCCCCCGGCCGTCGGGCTTCCTTGGAGCATCCTCACCGGAGACTGAGGGAAGAGAGGGAGGGAGGGAAGAGAAAGGAGAGGGAGATGGAAACAGAAAGAATTAAACCCCCTGCTTTAAATGATGGAAAATATCCCAGCAGTGTTCCCTTTCAAGCCTTATTTTGCTATTCAGGAGCTTGAAAGGCACTGAGCTCCCAGGCCCTCGCAGAGCAAGCAGAGATTTCACGTTATAAAATATGAATATCCTGGTTTATGAATAAACCGAGGTTTGCTGCTCAGTCCAAGCCATCTCAACCTCCTCGGTTCTCTCTGGGGTGATTTGGTACGAGTCCACGACAAACAACGTCATGAACCTGAACTTCCCAGGTGTGGGGTGTCCCAGGTGTGGGGTCGGCAGGGGAGGAGGGGATGGGAAGCACACTGATCCCCCTCCCCTCCTGGGGCTGCGAGGGGCGGAGGCACTGCTGGGTTCTGGGATGATGCCAGGGCTGGGAGATGTCCCCAGTGCCAGGGCAGGAGCCGCTCCCGACGCCAGGGCTGGGAGATGTCCCAAATCCAGCGCTGGGAGCCGCCTCCAGAGTTCAGGCGCATGTTTGGGGGGAGATGTTCTGGGTTCTCACTGGCTGGTGCTGCCGGTGTTGGAGCACCAGCCCTCGGGAGAGCAAGCGGAGAGATCCAAAACCTGCCTCCGAGTCCTCCGAGGTCCCACAGTCCTGACAGAAGGACGAGAAATGAGCGCAGAAGGAGAAAGTCTGGGCTCCCCCTCCGCGGGGGGACAAAGGCAGCAGGGCCATGGCAGGGATGTGACAGAGGGATCCAGGCGGCTCCCGCCGGGGCTGGCACTGGGCAGGGGCTGAGGCACCGAGACTGCGGCCTCACAGCTCACCCGCTTTTCCCCACCTGGGAAGGAGGAGGGGCTGGCACGGGCATCCCCCAGCCCCTGCCCACCTCTGGGCACAAAGCCAGGGGGCGACCCCCGTCAGAGCCCCCTCCCCTGGCCCTGCTGCCGCCCGAGCTGTGCTGGCGAGGGACGGACCCGCACAAGGAGCAATGAAGACTTCAGAAGCGCTTTGGAGGAAAAGGAAGGAAGGACAAAGAGAAGCTGGGAAGAGGCCATCCCTGGTCCCCTGATGCACTTCAAGAGAAAACAGTCTAGACTTTCTATTTTTTCTTTCCCAGACCCTGTTTTCCATTTCAAATCAGCCCTGACATTTTGGTTATCTTTTCTTTTAATAAGCCAGGTTTGGTCTGTTAGAATCCACTCATCAGTGTGGCACAGGCAGGTTCAAAGAAAAGTAACACCTGGGGACGAGCGAGCTCCCCAGTGTCCCAGTGCCACCCGTCTGCCCTGGCACGGAGGTCAGGGGGACACAGGAGGACACCCAGCACCTGTGTCTCCCCTCGCCTGCTGACAAGGACCTGTGACCCCAGGGGACACGAGGCTCTCTCAGGCTCCTCTCCGCAGCCTTCACTCTCCTGCGGGAGGTTTTGGTATGGAGCAAATTCCCTCGTCACGGCCGGGGACCGCTGCTGGCCAAGGGTGCAGGGAATCAGATGCAGATTTGGGGTTCCTTGAGCCTCCCTCACCCCTCCTCGCCGCCGCCCAGCAGAACTGCCGCGGCACAGCCGCTCTCCGGAGCGCACCCGCTCTCTGGGACACCGCCAGGGGATTTCCAGCTCCTCCCGCCTGACCCCGGAACGGACCCTTAGGCCATGTTGGGAGAGCTTCCCAAAATCCCGTCCCAGGAGCCCTTCCCTGCTGGCAGCCTGGCCCAGCCTCTGCCCGGCCCCAGCCCCAGCCCCGCTCCGAGTTCTCGCCCCTCATCCCGGAGAGGCTGGAGAGGGGGAAGGCAGATGGAGCTCTGCAGGAGAAGGCGGCTTGAAGGAGGAAAGGAACAACCAGAAACACGGAGAAAGGCATGAAATGTTACAGAAAAGTTGGCCTGAGGGAAATAAGGGAGCTAAAAATAACTCCAAAGGCTGCGATGGGAGCGAGAGGAAAAGTGCCAATCTGGAGGAGAAACGGGGTTACCCTGCAGCTGCCCCCACACTGCTCCTGCTGAGCCCCCCAGCTTTGCGGGGGTAGCTCGGGGGTGGAGGGGCCCGGGGGCAGAGACCTCCACTTAGATCCCTGAGCCGGGCCTGCGCTCTCCAGGGACGGGACACATCCCACGGGAACCGGCCGGGCGCCCGCCTAGCCCAGCCCAGCCCAGCCCTGCGAGCCCTCGCCTTGATTACATTTCTGTTTCCTCCCCGAGCCGAGCACAGGAAGCTGCTTTGCCATCCATTTACCCAGGGACTTCACTGGTATTTAATAAACTCGATTAAGCAAGCGCCTTAATTTGCTTTGGTAATGAAAACATAATTGTTTCTGCAGCTCCAGTGCAGGGACTCTCCACGGCGAGTGGCGGGTGCAGGCAGTGGGATAATCGAGCACAAGAGTCCAGAGCAGGGGAAGTTGTTGGTTCTCCCCTGAGGAAATAACCAGGTTTGCACCTCTGCAAGGCACAGGTGGGAAAGGGCAGGGGGAGAAGCTGCTGCCGTGGAGGGCTGGGATGGGCTGATTCGGGGCAATCCTGCCCCCTCACCCTTCTCAACCTCGGTCAGTCCTTCCCCACGAAAACGTGCACCGCACACCACCGGTGACTTTCCCTATTCCCTCCCCTCCCCACTCCATCCACGCCCTGGGCAGGATGCACCATCCCACACAGCGTGATCCCATGCAGGGATGCAGGTGGGACAAGGCAGGGGCTCACCTTGGACCTTCTCAGGCACCAGCGCACAGCTGTGCCAGGCCACGGATAATGCAGAATTCCATCCACAGGTGTGCCTGCAACCCTCAGCACCTGACTCAGAAAGGAGCAGACAACCCCACTGTGGTCCCTCCCAATCCCTTTGGGACTGTGTGAATGGAGCACACCAGCACCCAGGGACATGTCCCACAGCAGCCTGGGGACAAATAAATGGGGAAAGGAGCTCCTTGTAATGGCAAGCCCCAAAATGAGCAGCCAGGTGCAGCCTGTGTGACACAAGAGGTCCCTGCAGGCACCAACCAGCACAACCCTGCCACGTTTGTGCACTTTATGTGAGATATTGCTCATGATTGATGATTTAGGGATTACTGCAACCCCTGCAAAGGTGGGGAGAGCCCAGGGGTCACTGGGGCCAGCAGAGCTGGGGAAGGCCAGAGCCCAGTCATGCTCCCCAAGGAAAACTGCGGGGAAGAAGGGGCCTGGATGTGCAGAGAGCGCAGAGAGGGAAAATAGGAGGAGGAAGAGACAGATGGTCCCATTTTGTATGAAAAGGCAGAGAGGGAAGATGTAACTTGGGAATCTCCCCAGAACAAGCCATCTGTGAAGTGTAAGGTCTGAGCTGCTGCTGGTGCAGCCAAAATCCTGGAGCAGCAGAAGATGCTGTGCTCAGTCCAAAGATTTCATTACCTTGTCCCCGTTATTTGTGACTCGGAGGTCACAGGTAGTGAAAGCAGCAATTTAATCCTTTGTCTTTTTTATTTTCTTCTGCTCTAATAGGTTTGTGTTTTCCCTCACCCCTGTCTGATGCCAGCCAGGAGCTCTGGGAACTCTTGTGAGCCTGAGGCAATTCCCTCCACTGATTTAAGGAACCCAAATAAATAAATGTTGTAGACAAATCCTTTAAAATATTAGAAACAGGGAACAGCTCTGGAAACCTTGTGAGCCAGCCTGGCTTTCCCACTGCAGCTCCAGGAATGCCTGTAGGAGCTGCTGGAACAAGGAGGACTCACCCCCAGCACGCTTCCTGTCCCCATCCCCTCCTGTCCTGTCTGGAGAGTTGTCACAGTGTGAAGGGAGCTCTGGGACAAGGGCAGCTCCTGGGTTATCTCCTCTAGACAGTTCATATCCCTGGAAATCTCAGTCCCTCTGGAAGGATGGAGCAGCTCTGTCCCCTCTGCAGTGCAGCCGTGGGGGACTCTCAGGTCTTTCTACCTGCAGGGGCAGCCAGGCCAGCGATGTCCCCATGCCTGGGGACAGTGAGTGCCCCAGCCCCAGGCTGGGCCCCTCCTGCAAAGGGACCTGCATGTGAGAGAGGGAAATTGAGAATGTCCAACCTCTGGCAGCCACACTTCCACAGCTCCCCACCCTTCCCACAGCTGGGTCCCAGCACTGACAGATCTGCACGGCCACCAATCCGGGCAGGGCCATGTCCATCCCAGAGCCCAGCCATGCTCAGGAACGCAGGAATAGCAGGACAACAGGGCCTGGCTTGCCTGGACATTGCCCGTTGTCTGATGTCACCCAGTTTGGTCAATGGAGCTGGGAATGGGAGCAGCCCCAGCACTGGGATGGGGCCGGGTGAGACGTCCTGGTGCCACTGGGCTGGGTCCCTGCAGGGTGCTGGGCACTGTCCCCATGCAGACTCCAGCAGGATGGAGCTGCTAAGGCACAGTTCAGGCCGAGATCTGGGGGTTTTGGAGGTTGTGGGCAGGAGGGGGAATGAAACAAGCCTCAAAAATAAAAGACACCACCCCTATAAATCACTAATATTAAAAAGCATGAAAGGGCCGAAGTCTTCAGCCCCGATAAGCCCTGGGTGGGAGAGCAGGAGCAGCGCTGGCCCCGCTGCTCGACTCTGCAAATATCCATCAGCTCTTCCTGACACATCGTTATTAGCTTTCCTACGCTGAATTGCACAGGGATAAACTTGGGGCTGGGAGAAAAACCGCAGAGATTATTGTCAGCCCGAGCACTGCCACGCGCTGTGCTTTTCCTCCTTCCCCCCTCTGCCTTTTTCAAGCAGGAACACAAAGGAAATTCATGGCATTTCTATGGCTCATACCGCAGGAAGCGTTGGTGGGCTTGAAAGAGGAGAAAGAATTAGAGGCTCATCCAGACAGTGGGATGTGGGGGGCGACGGAGGGGGAGCAGAGAGGGGGGCATCAGGGAAGGCCGAGAGCAGCTGATCTCAGTAAAGTGAGTTTGATGCATTGGTTGGGGGGAAAAAAAGAAACTTCAATAAAACAAATTGAATTTAAATCCTTCGGCAGTGCTGGTTCCCAGCGAGCGAGCCCCGGGAATGGGTTTGGGTTACACTGGGACAGCCGAGGCCCCTCACTGCAGTTTCCTAACCAAGGTGGGGGCTTGGGGGGACTGGGGACAGTGAGGGGCCAACATCCTCCCACTTCCCATTCACACCCATCCATTCTGGATCCATGTGTGACCCCCTTCGTCTTCCTCACACACCAGAGGCATCCCAAAGCACGGGCAGGCAGCTGATCTTTCCAACCAACTCCTGCCCAAACCCCCAGAACTCTGGGAACCCTCTAAAACTCTTCACCCAATTTTGGCTCATTCCAACCCCTGGGCCCCCTGTGCATCTCACAGAATCCCAGCTCTGGCTCTGCCTGGCCCTGGTGGTATCAATGGAGCAACTCGCTCCCCTTCCAGGAACAATAAAAGCCAACCCCTGGGAAGGGCAGTGGGCTTGGGAGGCTCAGGGGGGCTCGGTGCCATCCCTGGCTGCCCATCAGCACAGCTATGAGGTGATCCATGGAGGCCAATGGATAAGAGGAGGATCCACCTTGGATTCCCCTCTCCATAAGCAGGGATGGATGTCAGGTCCCCAGAGGGGTGAAGCCCCTGGAATTAACTCCCCTGCTGCCAAGTTAACTGCCCAGAACATTGATGATACAATCAGCAGTAAAGCCTAAAAATAGCCCAGAGCTGCTGTCAGCAGTGTAAATAGAGATTGGTGGGTGTCGTGGAGCGGGATAAATACCGGGGATTCATGGATCAGCTCCCTCATATAGGCAGACAATGCCTATGGGTTATCTCAGAGCAGCTGTGGCTTCGGGAGTTGCCCAGACACCTGGGCTCTGTGGGGACATGAGGTGGCATTTCTACAGCAGCAAGAGCTCCAGAAGGGCTGGAGAGGTACTTTGGGCAAGGGCCTGGAGGGACAGGACAAGGGGGAATGGCTCCCCACTTCCAGAGGGCAGGGTTAGAAGGGATATTGTGAGGGAATTCTTCCCTGAAGGAATTCACCCTGTGAGGGTTGTTGGGCCCTGGCACAGAGTGCCCAGAGAAGCTGTGGCTGCCCCATCCCTGGAAGTGTCCAAGGCCAGGTTGGATGGGGCTTGGAGCAACCTGGGATAGTGGAAGGTGTCCCTGCCCGTGAGTGATCTTTACGGTCCCTTCCAATCCGAACCATTCTGGGATTCTGTGATATGGGGCAGAGCTCTGTGGGGGAAATCGAGTCTGCAGGAGAGAGGTGCAAAGCTGACCAAGGGACACCCCAGGGGTGCCCCAGGCTGTTGGAGGAGGGCAGCTCCGAGTGCCTGATCCACTCCCCTGCTGCACAAGGCTCCTGTCTCCTTCCCAAGGCTCCGGTCTCCTTCCCAGACCAGAATGGCCCCGCTGTGCTGGAGGCCCTCACGCTTTACTTATGAGTTTATTCCTGGGGGCTGCTGCCGTGCCCATGGGAGCAGCCCCCAGGAGAGCACACAGCACCCTCTGCTCTCCCAGGGGCTGCTGGAGCTGAGAATTCTCGTGGCACTGGGAGAAATCTGGAAGCAATTGCTCCGGTGCGCCTCTCCAGAGGGAACACCGTGCCCAGTTCATTTCCTTTAAGGAAATGCAAACCGAGGGGATAATTAGAGCTTCTTTGCGTACACAATCCCATATTGTTTATCCAACACAAATTAAAAAACGTGGTCCTCAGGAACACAGAGTGGGGAGATAAAGAAGCCATCGCTCCCAGACGGGTTTCATTACTGCCCCAGCACAGCAGGCCTCTGAAACCACCTTGCGTTCCAGGACAACGGCAGGAAAACCGGGATGTTCGCAGCATGAGTGGGATCCAAGGATACACCCAGGGTGCTGCAAATAAATATGATGGAAAATCAGCTGAACCTTGGCACCAGCATCCATCTCTCTCCCGCGTTTTGTGCCTCTTGTGTCATGTGTTCAGGCCTGGGGTGCACACAAACGGCGTGAAGGCCTGCTAGTGATGAGAATCACGGACTCACGGAATCACAGAATGGGTTGGGCTGGAAGGGACCTTTGACATCACTGAGGACTTGGAGAGGAGCTGAGGACCAGGGTGGTTTGTGCTCCCCGCCTGCTCCCCATGGCCAGAGCAGAGGGTCCCCGCTGGGGGTGAGGGCTTTCCCAGCACCAGCAGTTAACTGGGACCTTCAACGCACCCCGGAGATGGGGAAGGAGGCGAAGACGGAGTGGGGAAAAGCCCCTGGAGCAGAGCCCCAGCTCGGTTGCCCCAGGTCTGGCTCCGTCACTGCTGTGGGCAGGCAGAGCAGGGAAAATGCCATCTGGGGTCTCACTTGAAAGGAGTTTTACAAGCTCTGGGATTTTATTACAAGCAGCCCAGTGTTGGTGTGATTCCTGCCTGTCTCTGTGATGGAAGGGCAGGACTGGGAGCAGGGCTGCCCCTCCACACCCAGGGTAGCACAAAGCTCACCCCTGGGGGGACATCCTGGACAGAGCCACCCAGAGCCTCACCACTGGCACGGGACCAAATCCATGTCCCCTCCTGGAAATGTGCTGTGGAAGATCCATCCCAGAGGGACACACAGGCTGGGTTTGAACACTTTGTCCTGCGGTAAAACAATGGGAATGTGAGAGGCCAAACCACGCGGGGACGAGCAGGAAGATGCTGGCGGCACCGCCGGTGCCTGCGGACCACGCTGTGGGATCGGGGGAATGTCGCTCCGGGAAGGGCCGCGGGCATTGCCTGCCTGCAGGGCCGGCCCCCAAAGCCAGCGCACATGGCAGCGGTGGCAGCCGGTCCCGGTCCCCTCCTCCCGTCGGAGCCGGAGCTCATTAGGGCAACGCTGTTTGTTTGTTTTGTTAATCGATACCAAGAGGCCCCATCTGGGCTCTGCCGAGCCCCCTCTCCAGCCCTGGCAGCACGGAACGAGAAGCCAATTTTCCAGTGTGGTTTCTGTGGCTTGGGAATGTATTTCAGGATCCTCATTTGGAGACCTCGATCAGAGCTCAGAGCTCTTCCCTGGCCCTCCCTGGTCTCCATCTCTGCTCCCCCCACGCTGCCAGGAATCGAATTGTTCTCCTCAGGCCACTCACACCCCATCCCCTCACAGCCCCTCCTGGGGCCATGTTGCTATGGGGAGGGACATCCCCAGGGGACGTGGAGTGTCCTGGGACACATTTGGGATGGGAACCTGCAGGAGGGGACAGCCAAAGCTGGTGCCAGACAGCAGCTGGGTACCAGCAAACCGGGAAGCAGCTCTCATCCCATGATCTCCTGGAGACACCAGTGGAGAGGCCATCTTTGAATGGTCCTGATGGTGACTCTGCTGCCTTTGGGGGACACTGGAGCCACCCAACTCCGTGATGAGGCAACACAGAGGAAGCAGAACGCACCGTGCCAAAGCCAGCCTGTGCCCTGAAGGCAGGAACACTGCCAGGGACGCTGCCAGGGACTCGTCTCTCCTGGAAAGTTGAGCGTGGATGTCACACGAGGCCGATGTGACAACCATTTGCCACCATGAGCCAGCAGCGGGGACAAGCTGGGCTGCTCCCACCTCCAGCCTCCCCCTCCTACCCCCGTAACACCTCCCCCTTTTTGCTGGCACAAATGTCTCTGTCGCCAGGAGAGGAACAGCTGTGGCTGAGAAAAGCCCCATTTCGAAGCAAAGCCACCCCTTGTGACAGTGTCAGTGGCTCCAGCCGTGCCCCCGAGCCGGCTGCTCCTCCCGGCCGTGCCTCCCACAGCCCCGCTCTCCTCCACGTGCGGATGCTGCGCAAAGGAAAACAAAAGCCAGTGAAATCTATCAGGTGAGAAAAGCTTTTTGGAGGATGAGAATGAAAAGCAAAGGCTTTTCTGAGCCTTCCCTCAGGCTCCCTCCACATGCACGTCCGAGGCAGCGTCTGTCCCGCTCCGTGTGATTTAGTGAGTGAGACGGCGCAGAGCATACGTGCCATGTGAGGGAAGGAAGGGAAGCTGCTGGTGTGTTTGGCATTCCTTCCTTCCTAATGACCTTGGGAGGCACTGGAGGCACAGGTAAAGGGACACAGAGCCCTTTGGCCACCAGCCCAAGTGGCAGCCCCCAGTGAGCCCGGCCAGGTTGTGACAGGGAGCTCCAGGGTGGCTGTTCCCCGGCTGCAAAGCTCCCACCAGGTGACGAAGAGGATGGAGCTCAGCACAGGGGGTTCACAGACCCCAGGCCTCCTTCCCGCTCTCTCCCGAGGCTCCATACATCCCGGCTCCCCCTCCCCTCCCTGGACTCAGGGAACATGTGTCTGGCAGATTTTTATTAACTGTGCAGCTTTCCCTTGCTCGCTTTCCGTCTCTTTTTTTCTGCTCCCTGCTTGCTTGACAGAATTTAGATTAGACAAAACATGAGATCATTCCTGCCTGCACAAAAAGGAAACAGAAGAAGAGAAGGAATTGGCTCTGGCTTCTGCACCCCCTTCCTTCTGCACCCCAGCATCTCCACCTGCCCCAGCCCCGTCCCTCTCCCCCAGCTGGCAGATTTCTGACATTCCAGACGTGATGAAGATCCAGGGCAGACCTGCTGCTGGCCACCACCTCATCCTCAAACCATCCCTCTCCCTGTGCCTGATGGAGCTGTTTGCTGTCTCCACCTCTGATGGCTTCACGCTCTACATGCACAGAGCCGGCACTGCCGCCCGGAATCCTCCCTGCAGGGACAGGGATGTCCTGCAGGGCACAGGCTCTGCCAGGGGGCCTCTGGGCCAGCACTGCCCCTCTGGCCAGAGATGAAGGTTTCCCCATCCTCACTTCTCTCCACACTTCCCCAAAGAGTGGTGGCTTCCAGTGGAACAGGAGCAAGAGCCGAGCTGGGGACACTGGTACTGGGTGTTCATGGGTGAAGGTTTCCCACTGGACAGGTTCTTCCACTGAACAGAGCCCCTGGCACAACCCTGGGTGCTCCTGCCATCCACAGAGCTGCTCATCTTCTCCAGAAAAACCATGGGGAGGGGGCACCGCTCTGGATTCATGTTTCCTCCTCACTGCTGCTCCCCTTTCCAAGGAGGAATCTGCAGCTAATTTTGTGGACACCTGGAGGAGCTGGAAAAATGATCTAACATCTCCTAGGGCCTTGCAGAAATGGAGGGAGGTGTGAGAGGGGGAGGAAGGCAGCTCTGGAGCCATGAGCCATGCGGGCAGCTGGGAAGTGGGAGGATTTCCCCCTGTTCCCTGGTTTCCAGAGAAACTTGCCTCTGGGTAGAGAAGAGGTGGTCCAAGGCTCCAGTTAGCATTGGAGCTCAAAGGCTTGGGAATAGCAAGACTGGGATCTCACAGTTAGGCTGTGAGCCCTCCAGAGTGTCCCCAGAGGGGGCTCCCCACATTCCCAGATCCAGGGCATCACCTCCTCTTTATACCTCAGCCCTGTTCATACCTCTTGGGACAGCACTAATCCATCCTTCCTTCCTTCCTTCCTTCCT
>JACBWW010000046.1:4570424-4624974 GCA_020086605.1 Lanius collurio
CCCCCACCCAGCACCCCCAGCCCTGAGTCCCACGAGAGGCTGTGTGAGCCTGGCATCTCTGCTGGGAATACCCAGGGATTGGTGAACCCACATGAGCTCGGCCAGCACACGGGGCTGGGGTAAAAGGAACGTGGGAACATCCCTACAAGCCGAGGAAGCATTCCCGCTGCCACCGGGGAGCGTCTCCCGAATGCAGAACACATCAGTGCTGCTTTATTTGTGGCTCTGCCCCGGCACTTCTGGGAACTGCTGGCTGCAGGTTTGGAAATGCAATTACAGGCTTTGCTGGGTAATTTTGGGTTTATTTCCCACTGTGTTTGCTGGTGCTCTGCGGAGAGGGGAGGCTTTACTTAAAGTTCATGGAACACAGACGTGCCCACTTTGTGCTCTTCCTAGAAAGTTTGTGCCATTCCTCCATGGGGATGGGCTGGGCCATGGGAAGTTTTCTTCTGGTTCAACACAAATAAATGCCCGGGTCCTCCCTGCCTGGGGCTGGAAAGTACAGAGGTTTCACCTCCCCATCGTTTCCTTACATCTGAAGCAGCTCAGGCAGGACCAGGGGCTGGTGCAACCTGAAGGCTCGAGGTGTTCTCTGAGGCTGAGCCACACTCCCCATGGAACGGGCTGCCCTCTCTCATAACCCTTGGCAGCCTGAGCTGGCCACAGAATTGTGTCTCCCTTGGAAGTGTATCCATGTCCCTCCATCCCTTGTGCCAAGTCCTTCTCCAGCTCTCCTGGAGCCCCTTTAGGTACTGCAAGAGGCTCTGAGCTCTCCCTGCAGCCTTCTTCTCTCCAGGTGAACATCCTCAGCTCTCTCAGCCTGGCTCCAGAGGGGCTCCAGCCCTTGGAGCAGCTCTGTGGCCTCCTCTGGACCCTCTACAACAGCTCCAGGTCCTTCCTGTGCTGAGGACACCAGAACTGGATGTAGAGGAGCTCTGGAGAGGGCTCTTCTGTGCAGGACAGCTCTGCCCACATGGAGACCTCACTTAACCTCTCACCCCTCACACTCTGCTCTCCATCCCAGGAGAGCAGCAGCCCCGTTCCCACACTGGCCAGCATTCCCCAGCCATCCCCCCTTGTTTCCTGCCATGTTCACTGCTGGCACAGCTTCCTGCAGCCCCTCCAGCCGGCAGGTACCTTGTGCTGGATTAATCATGCATTATCCCAGCAGTAATTCCTGATGGGATTGAACATGTCACAGCCTGGGGAGCCATCAGGAGCTTGGCCACTTCCTCCTGTGGCTCCCCAAGCTCAGCGACAGAGGCTGGGTGGGAAAACATCTCCCTCATCCATGTGTGCCCCTGGTGAGGCTGGAGACCCAGGAGGGGCTGGGAGCTCAGCAGGGCTCCAGCGGGATGGAGCCAGCGATTAAAGGTCAGGCTTACCTTAAAGAGAGAGCTTGAGCCCTTTTAATTAAATATTTATTTGTAACAGTCATTTCCCTCTTTCCTTCTTTCAAGTACCAGGCAGCTGCTAAGGTTTTGAAAAACCAAAAAAAAAAAAAAATTCCAGCAGAAAAAGAGGAGACTGGGTGGAGAAAGGATGAGCAGTGATGGGAGCAGGGCTCGGCACTGCCTTCCACCCCCAGAAGGTGCTCCAGTGCTGGATCCTCTGCAAGCAGCTCCTCACCTGAAATTCCCATTAGAGATCCCCTGCCTTGTCCTCTCCTTCAGAGCTAAAAAACCCCACAATGTTGGGCACAGCTGGTGGGAAAATTCTGCATTTTTAGGGAGAGGAGAAGGGTGTAGGCCTGGCTGCCTCAGGCACACAGTGCTGGGCCAACATTCCTGCTGGATGCCAGGGGAAGGAATGAAATGGAGGGAAAGGCATCCTTGGGAGAGCGAGCCAGGGGAAACGCAGCCTCCTCGCACCTGATTAAACATCGCAGCATTCGCGGGGGGAACTGGAGCGGAGCCGTCTGACCGCGCAGGGAGAGGGGGCGGAGGAGCATCCTCCGGGGCTGGGCTGACATTCCTGCTCCGGGAGCTTTCCAGCCCAGCACTCATCCGGGCGGATCCCAGTGCGCTCCCGGCCTGGCCGGTCACCGGGGGCTATCGTCAGCCAGGCAATGCCGGCCAGAGCAGAGTAACGCGGGTTATTCATTGGCAAGGCAAGACCAACCAGATGAGAACATTGAATTTTGGGGCATTAGACCAACAAAACGATAATATTCATGGTTTAGACACTGGAAAACCTTGAAAGCAGCCATTGCCCTGCCCAGACCTTGTTTTTTCCTCCTCAAGCTGTTCCCTAAGCTCAGACTGAGTTGCAGGCTTGGGGGAGCTGGGGGGACACAACAGAGAGTGCACTGAGAGAAAACATGATGGTCAAGAATTGATACATATCTAATATAGAAATAAAAAGAAATTTAATACATGCCTGATAAAATATATATAATTATAAAGCAATTCATATAGAGAAAATACAGATGATATATTAATTGTCAATATCAAAAAGAACAACTATATATATAATAAATATGTAATGTATTGTATATAAATAAATATATTTAATACAAATTTTATTTTTCATTTCTTTTAGCTGATGCCTAAAGGTCGGGTGGAGCTGGCAGTCCTGGGTGTGCCCGTTCTGCATCCCGTGGTGGGGATGTCCCAGTTTGTCCCCAGGGCAGAGGGACCAGCGCACGTGCCCATCTCGAGTGGAAGTGACAAAGCTCTGGAGAGCCGGGAGCACTTCCCAGCGAACGGCTTTTGTTTCCCAAATCGCAGCTACTGAACAGTCTGGTCTTGTCAGCATTGTCTCGATCATGGCAAAACCAGGATCTCCCCGGGTGGAGGGAAGAAACAACGCCGGCAGAGTTGTCCAGGACTCCGCTTCAACCCGTGGCTGTTAAGGGTTCAAAGGCTCCTTCCTTTCTCCGTGCTGATTAAAATATGCAGGTCGAGGTATCCCCACTCCCAGGAAAATCGAGAATGGGGGAGAAACGCAGCCTCCGGACGAACCCAAGGCACAGACAATCAACTGGAGCTCAGGGGTAATTTTCGTTTCTGATCAATCTCAAATCATTTTGACCCAAGGTATAATTTGAAGTGTTCGTGTCTCGGTTATTACAGCCCCAGGGCCCGCTAGGTTGTTTTCACCCCTTTGCCTGCTTGTTCTCTCTCGCTGCTTATAAGATCCCGGGAAGAGTTTAATGAAAAATGAGTGTGTGGCTGGAGGGGTCAATGGAGAGTCATTTTGGATCCTTTAAAAAAATCAGGCACAGTTTGGATGTGTTCTTTTAAACAGGGGTTTTCACACTCGAGAAGATTTGTGGGAAAAGCAAAGCATTTATCCCCCTGTCAATTCTTCTGGCTGCCTGCCCCTGCTCTCTTTTTCATGGAATCATGGATTCACTGAATCATTTAAGTTGGAAAAGCCCTCTAAGAGCATCGTTTCCCCAGCACTGCCAAGGCCACCACTAACCCATGTCCCCAAGCGCCACATCCACACGGCTACAGATCCCTGAATCCATGCATCCATCCATCCATCCAGGTGGGACGTGGATTTGCTGTGCCCTAGGAAAGCCTTTTCCCATCCCAATAGGGCAGGGGCCGTGTCGTCCATGTCATCCTTGGCCAGGGCTTCACCTGGGGGTGGCCCAAACCCGGGCACCCTTGGGAAAGGTGCTACAGCCTTTTCTGACCGACGCCCAGGGAGTCTTGCCCAAGGACAGGCTGCTCCCCTTTTGTCCCCTCCTGCCTGTCTGGAGGCCTCTTTCCCCCTGGGAATGTCATTCCGTAGGGAAATGGAAGGAAAAGGTAAATGAAGGACATGGCCAAGAGCAGCCACTAAAACCTGAATCAGCACAGAGCCGGGGCAGGCTGGGCTGGAGGGTGGAGGGTGCTCGTGGAGGCACCCGGGGCTTGAGGATGGCAGTGAGCAGTTGGCAGGATAATTATTACAGGCAGAAAACAAAGGAGAGTGACAATTTTCCTGTGGCTGGATTCAGCCCTCGTGCTTCTTAATTCCCGCGGAACAAAGAGCTATAATTGTTCTCAATAGCGAGGAGGGGAAGAACCTAATTTCCAATGTGAGTCAGAGAAGCTTTCAAGCAGGGGGTGGGTGGAAACTATTTATAAAGGACCATTAGGGAAAATCAGATTTCTACGCACAGTAAACAGAACACAGAAATAAAGCATCTATTTATATGTGAGCGTGGAAAGCTTGTCCCGAGCAGCGCAGCGCCCTGGTGACACCCAGGGTCACCCCATGGGGCCACGGAGGGTTGTGGTGGCTTCGTGATGGAACAATGCCTTCCTCCAGGCAGGCAAACAAAGCTTGTTCCATCCTTCCTGTGCTGCCTTTGGAGAGAGCAAAAAAAAAAAAAATTATTGAACAATTGTCTTTGTTTGGCCAAAAATGTGCAGAAAGCAAACACTGAAGCGCTGTGCCAGAGTCATTGTGGAGATGAGCTCCCAGTTTGCTCAGCGCTCGTGTGCCCAGGTAAACTGGCATCCTGCTGCAGCCAGCACTCGTGGAATATTTACAGTTCTGTGCTCCCCGCATGGAGAAAAACCCTATCAATAAATAAAACATAAAAACAATTTCTGGTGGTGCTGCAGGATGGTGAGACCACAGGCATCGGGTGTGAGAGGAGGCTGCAACCATGCAGAATGTTTTCCTGGGAATTGCCTGGCTCCCTGGACTTATGTGCTAAAAGCCTCTTCCTGGAGTTGTGGGAGTCCCACAGCTAAAGGGAATCAGCTCCAGGCAGGGCAGAGGGGCCTGGCTGTGAGATCTCTTCTTGCAGGAAAGGAGCTTCCCAGTGGTGGGAAGGACACCAGCTCTGGGCATCTCTCTGTGCCATGAGGCCGAGCCCAGCTCAGCCCCATGTGCACATTTCAGGATTAGGACAGGAATATTTCACTGCAGCCACTCAAAAAAAGTGAAATGCAAGCAAGAAAAATCCTTATGTCACAGACGAGCAATGTGGGCTCCCTCCTCCCCACCCTCCATGAGGGAATTGCCTCCCTGAGCCTAAATCCAAGCTTGAGCAAGGTCTGGAGGCTTGGCCGGGATAACAAGGACATGGAACAATCGGAGCGATAATCTACTGATTAGCTCTGGTTTAGTGTAATCTGTTAGATATCAACCTCGCAGAGAGCTGGCAGTTTTCCTCCCTTACTTTTGAAGCATTAAATCAAGTGGGTGAGCAGATCCATTTAGTATTTTTTAGTGGATTTATTCCTATTTTATGGGTTAGCGAATGGAAACCAGCGAGCAGAGGTGAGCACAGCCATGCCTTGAGCTGTCCCCATGCTGTAGCTCATGCTCCCCCACACCCTGCCCTTCCTTCTGCCTCTCCCTTCGGTGGTGTCTGTGACTGACAACACAGCCCCTGCCTGTGGAGCAGAGCCCGGTTTATGGGATGTCTGCCCTCACTGCAGAGTTGTGCTCCCAGGCTTGGAGCGTGAAGGAGAGCTGCTCCGATGTGAGGTACTTTATGTGCACACAGGCCTGATTTATATCTCCTCCAACAAGCTGTTCTTTGCTATCATGAGCCAACAGGACCCATAGGGTGTTACAAGACATATTACACACAGCCAAGAGCTTTAATCCCCTTGGGGGAGTGATTACAAACAACTACACACGTCCCAGAGTTGCTTAATCACTGTTAAGAAATTTCTTTATAATCTGAGTAAATTACTTTAATTACTTGCAACTACCAATTAGCGTTTGAATGCTTCCACTGAGAAGTTTGCAGGCATTAATCTGCTCCCTTGGAATGTGAAATCAGCGGCTGGAAGATGGCTTTGGTCTGTGCACAGGCAGCAATCTGGCAGGACGGGGAGGCAGCAGCCCCTGCCCGGCAGCCCCTCCGCAGCCGCCTGCCCTCCGCTCTGATTTATTTAGGACCTTGAAAGGAGAGTTCAGAGCTTCCACGAGCTTTAGCAGCTGGATAATATTGCTGGATCCTGGGAAAGGGAGGGCCTGCTTGAACCCTGCAGTGGGCACAGAGGCTCTACCTTTTGTAGCCGGACAAAGCAAACAATCCCAAACCCTCCCTACCTGGGAGATCACGCACTTGGACACATCCCACAGCCTCTCTGCTCCAATCCCTGTCTGTGCAGCCCCAATTATTCCCTAATCCCCAGTGTTCCCAAGCATGGGGTGGCTTTTGCCAGCTCCTAGGTCTGAGCTGAGCTTCCCCTTCAGACGTGAGCACTGGTGAGGTCTGGACAAGCACGGCTCCACTCTCCCTTCTCCCACCAGCCTGCTCTGCCAGGAACTCTCAAACTTGAAATGGGAGGATCAAGGTCTTGCTTTTCTGTCCACTTTCGAGGCTTTGCCAGCCTGGATTGAGTTCAAAATGCTTTTTGTCTTTGATATTTTGACCCAGGGAGGCTGCTCTCATCCTCCTGTCCTTTGCTCATCATTAGGAGGGTGCTGGTGTGAGGAGCCTGGGCACAGCCCCAGAGAGCCCTGGCCTGTGCCCGAGGTGAGGCAGAGCAGCTTCATGGAGGAGGCCAGGTCCATGGGCAGGGATCCTGGGGGTAGCTGTGCTGGGTCCATGGGCAGGGATCCTGGGGGTAGCTGTGCTGGGTCCATGGGCAGGGATCCTGGGAGCAGCCATGCCAGGTCCATGGGCAGGGACCCTGGGAGTAGCTGGGCTGGGTGCATGGGCAGGGATCTTGGGAGAAGCCATGCCAGGTCCATGGGCAGGGATCCTGGGGGTAGCTGTGCTGGGTCCATGGGCAGGGATCCTGGGAGCAGCCATGCCAGGTCCATGGGCAGAGATCCTGGGAGCAGCCATGCCAGGTCCATGGGCAGACATCCTGGGAGCAGCCATCCCAAGCCTTTGCCAAAAGTGCCCCTTCAGCTCTCATAGGCCATGGCTGGGCTTCTGTGTCTGGGACTCCCATTGCTCCAGTCCAGGCACCTGGCTGGGGCTGAGGGACAGGAACCAGGTACCCATGTCCCCAGGCCACGTCTGAAGGGATGAGCTCTGTCCCCTCCACGTCACCCGGAAGGTGTGGGGGTTTCCTGACTTTGTGGGCAGCCCCGAGAGGTTTTCTTTTGCCCAAGAATTTGCTTGGCTGAAGAAACTTCTCCCCTCGCACCAAGTGCTGCCGTGAGCAGGTGAGGAGCTGTTTTGGAGCAGGTGTGTGGCTGCTGACTCACCCACCCCAAGTTAGGTCTCCTGGTGCTGGTAGCGGTCCTGCCACCCTCCCGTCCTTTGGTGGCTCCCAGGGGATGGAGCGTGGCCAGCCCCTGACCACAGCCCTGGCACAGGCTGAGTGCTCCTCCCAGCCAGGGTGGATGCGGCCCAGGCTCCACCAGCCTCTCCCAGCCACTGTTTGTGCCTTGTGATACTTTCACATGAGAAACAAATAACGGCTGATGGTATCTCCTGCAGGAAAAAAACAAGGTTACTCCCCTGACCTGATTAATGCAAATAAACTGAACGGAGTCCTGTTGCCCGGGGCTTGCAAATTTAATATCTGTTCCCTGCCTCATTTCATGCTGGTTTAGCCTCTCGCCCTGTGACTGCAATTACCGCTGTGGCTCTGCCTGGGCGTCGGGGCTGCTTCCCCCACGCCGCACGTGATGCAGCTTGGGCTGGGGTGCCTCGCTTTGGTGTTTGGGCTTTTTTCTTCTTGTGGTTTAATTTCCTTTGAGTTTATTAATTATGGCCAAGGGTGGGGGCCAGGAATGTTTGGCTGATGCTTCCTCTTTGCGTGGTGCAGAACTTCAGCCCTGTAATTCCCCCTTTATTGGATGACCCGGGTTGGGTCAGGGAAGAGGAGTCAGTCCTGGCTGCAGGGAGCCAGGGATGGGAACCTTTTTTCCCTATTCCAGGCTATGGTCCCGGTGCCCAGCTCCCTGTGTTGCTCCCTGCATCACCCCCTGCATCCCCTCCACCCCCTTGCCCTCTTTCCCACTATCTTCACTTGCATGAAGTGACCGCTTTGCAGGAGGCTCTGAAAGGAGCCATTTCATGGGGGCATTCTGCTGGTGTGCCTTGGACTGGATTCCTGGGAAAGCAGGCACAGACACCTACATTCCCCAAGCCTGGGGGAGCCAAGACATGCTCCAGATCCAGCACTGGGCCCTATCAGCATGACCCTTTGCAGGGCATGAAGCAGATTTTTGTTCTAACCCCACCTGCTGCAGGCAGGATCTGCCTCCAGAATTCATCTGAGTGGCAAAAATCTCATGAGAACTATGGGCAGGACTGATTTGGAGACACGGGATTTCCTTCCCCTGCTCCCAAGATATCCTGCACCTCTGTACTGCACCAGGATGGGTCCATGTCCAAGGCAGAGCTGGATGCTGGTGCCCTCCTGGGACACTGGTGCTGTGCCAGGCAGGGGCTGTGGAGGGGACGCTACAGCCCCCTCATCTGTGCGGTACCTGTGCCCAGGAGGAGCAGAGACTCTGTGGCCATGAGCCCAGCCCACCTTTCAGCAGCACAACATGCGGTTTAGAGGCTGTGAATGGCCTTTTATAATTCCAGGCAGGACTTCGAGTGGGGGCTCCCACCCTTCTGTTTGCTTACATCTTCCTTCAGGTTGGGAGCTGTCAGGGCAGTGAGAATGAGGGATGGTGACTTCCCGAGCGTGCCTGGCCTCACTCGCACACCCAGCCCTGGTTCCACAACTCTTGTTTGGTTCCAGGCCCTGGAGCTGCCAATCTCGTTGGTTTTCAGTGCCTCTGTGCCAGTCTGTCACAGTGCCTTAATGGCTGTACCACCTTGTGAAGCTCTCAGACATCCTCACTCCTTTCATCAGCGGTGGGAAACCTGCCAGGCTCTGACAGGTTCTCCCAAACAAATCCCAGTGTGACAGGAGTGGGAGCTGTGACCAGCGCTTTGGCCCCATGCCCGGTGCCCGCAGCACCCAAACCTTGGCGTGTCCCTCCAGCAGTGCCCAGCTTGACCATGACAGTGCTGGCCCCAGCCATGAGCTCCAGGCTCAGTCCCACAAGGGACAGAGGGCTCTCAGCCCTTTGAGTGGCAGTGAGGTCCCACTGCTTCATCCCAAGCTCCCTGTCCTTGGGGACAAGGTGTCCTTGGGGCACCGTCCCCTGTGCCCAGCACTGGCACACCCTGGAGCCCTGTCCCAGCCACATCTCTATCTCTCTGCATCTCAGCAGTCCTGCTCTTCAGAGGGCTCCAAAGGGGTTTTCCCAAGCTGATTTGGGTATTTAGGTTTGCCTGGCATCAGTTTTGGAAGGAGCTGCCCAGGGAGGTTTGGAGTCCCCATCTCTGGAGGTGTCCAAGGAGGGACTGGGTGTGGCACTCAGTGCTCTGGGCTGGTGACAAGGTGGGGATCAGGCACAGCTTGGACTCGATGGTCTTGGGAGGGCTTTCTCAGCCTCACTGACTCTGGGATTCTGTGGCCCCAAGAGACTCTCCAGAGCAGTTTTGGTGCTCCCTGGGGATCCTGGCCATGGCTGTGTGAGCCTCCACGCCACATCCCGGGGCTGGGCTGTGCTCAGAGCTCGAAGCAACTCTGCAGTCGCTCAGCGCTTGATCCCACAGCAGCATCCGGGGCTGGCTGCATTCCCCTCCCCCTGATCCCTCTGCAGGAGCCTGCCTGGGGGCAGGAGCGGCGGCGAGCAAACGGAGAGCTCCTGGAAACTGCAGAGGACACAGCATTTCATCATTTTGGGGCCCAGACTGTCTCTGCTGCACCAACAAGGGAACTATTTGTGTGGTTCAAAGCCTTATTCATTCTGTTGTGGGTTTCTTTTCCAAACCACCCACTTTAAGTTTTGGGTGAAGGTTCAGTTCCATTTTTCTTATTCCCAGCTCATTTGCCCATCCCTAAAACAAACATATTGGAGCAAGCATGTGGGGGAGAGGGAGCATTAATCAAAGCAAAGGGGAGGTGAACATAACGCAAACAGGGAACGACAATGCACAGAGTATTTGCATAATCCAGGGAGAAAGCTTTCCCACTGAAAAGCCAAAGCTACTGGCATGGAAAAGCAAAGGTCTGAACAGGAACTCCGGTCTTGAGCAGCAACAGACACCGGGGGTAATAAATCAGGGATGTGGGTACAGACGTAGCGGTTCCAGCACGCTTCCCAAACTTTGCATTCCGTGCCTTTGGAAGAGGGCCGATCCTGCCTGCTTTGAAGCTCCTGGCCAAGGTGCCTGGACAGCAGCAGGAACAAGCCCAGGCCTGAGGAGCAGGTGCTCAGGTGGAGCCTGAACCCCTCAGAAATCAGCGCTGGCCTCATGCAGATGCTTCCCCAGGACAGGGATGTCCTGCCAGCTGATACAGCCAGAACAGAGCCCCGAGCACTGGGAGAGGGTAATGGATGCAATTCCAGGGCTAAGAAGTCCAGGGATTTAATAGCAGTTGGCATTTTACAAAGGAAATGGCTTTGTGGAGGTGTCTATGAAAGCGTGGGGTTTTGGGGAGTGCCCTGGCAGGCATTCCCCACTCCTGGATGACCTTGGGCAAGGTGTTTCACCTTGCTCTGCTGGGGTGTCTGCTGAGCTGCTCTGCATTGGGGTAATTTTCCCTGCTCCACAGAGGGGATGTGGCTGTGTTTGTTGGTATTGGAGCATAGTTTGAGAACCCCTAAAGGGATATCTTAGAGGAAGGGAAGGGAAATAAAAATCCAACTAGGATTCTGCCCTAGCAGGAGGTGCAGAGGTGGCACGGACCTTTACAGATTGAGTTCACATCTATGCCAGCTGCAGGCAGTGCCAAGGAGGGAGCAGGGAAGCGTCTGGAGGGCCCAGAATCACAACCTGAGCTGAAAGCCTGGAGTGTGTTTAGCCTGGAGAGGACAGATCTGAGGGGGTATGAGATGGTGCTCCTCAAATACACAAAAGGAGGCTGAAGGAGAGAGGGTTCCAGGCCAGGCTGGACAAGGCTTGGAGCAGCCTGGTGTAGTGGAAGGCGTTGGAACAAGATGAGCTTTAAGTTCCTCCCAACCCAAACCATTCTGTGACTCCATGGACATGAAGTAACAGGATGAAGTAGCAGCAAGGGAAAAGCAGGGCAGAAAGTGGGAAAGCAGGGCAGGGTGGCACAGCTCAGATGTGGGGACAGGTTTCCAGGCTGGCCCCACTGCAGACAGAGGCTCTGTATCCGAGGATCACCGACAGACTGTGGGAACACGGAGCCCTGGGAATGGCTGGTGGAGAGGTGGCTCTGCTCTGCATCAGGTGGGTGCCACCTGCCCGCTCCAAGCCCTGTCCCCAGCACTGGCCTCTCTCTCTCTGTGTGACTCAGGGCAGCAGTGCCACACACAGTCCCAGCCCCGGGAGCTGTGTCCCTGCCCGTCCGGCACACGGGACACACGTGGGGTGTGCCATATGTTTCCTTCCCCTGCAATTCCCTGGCTGAAGGTATTTGATCAGACCAGTCACTCAGGAGCCATCTGTCCCCTGCACAAACACAGCTGATTCTCCTTCCAGCCTCCGAGGGCAGCTCCAGGAGCACACCCAGGGCAGCTCCAGGAGCACACCCAGGTTAGCAGCACTCGGAAAATGCGTCCCTGTAAGAGCCAGGGCTGTCAGGCATTCCCAGGAACGGCAGAGGCAGAATATTTAAAGCCCATTCTGCAAATCAGTGCCTTGGACACCAATATAAGTAACTTTAAAAAAGCAGAGAGAGAGGCAGTCGAGGAGATAAAACCCTGTCATTTCCATTTCTAAGGGATATGAAATGGTGCTTTTGAAAAAAAGCAATTTGTAAACTTTAGATAGCAGCAAATTCCTTGTTTTTTGGATACAATACCAGCTTTGCATATGCACTGAAAGAAAGAGGGAGAGAAAATAACCCCGAAGCATCCTGCCCACTGCATTAGCTTTTAAAATAAAACCCATTTATATATAAATGTTGGCTTTTTTCCCAGTCTCTGTAGAAAAGCTTTTTTATATTAAATGCTACAATGAATTAAATTAACCATAATGATTTCTTTGTGAATGGAAACCCTTTTTCCTGTGTGACATGTTTTTGATCTTTTTTTTTCCTAGCTACAACAACCCTTGCTCCTATCAAGTTGAGGATTGTGTTTGTTCTGCTATTTGCACGCTGCAATACAATTACTACGTGCATTCCTTGTTCTGAGGAAAAATAAGCCACAGATATTCCGGGTGCTGTCTCTGGGTGCAGAGGTGTGGGAGCCTCCGACAGCTCCACATTCCCTGTGGCAGCAGAGTCGGGATGGCCCTGTCACCTCCCACGGCCAAGTGCCACAACAGGCAGCTTCCCCAACAGCGGAGCCAGCAGCCCAAGTCACTTTGGACAAGGGCCTGGAGGGACAGGACAAGGAGGAATGGCAGGGTTAGATGGGATATTGGGAAGGAATTCCCTGTGAGGGTGAAGAGCTCCTGGCACAGAGGGCCCAGAGAAGCTGTGGCTGCTCCTGGATCCCTGGAAGTGTCCAAGGCCAGGTTGGACAGGGCTTGGAGCAGCCTGGGGCAGTGGAAGGTGTCCCTGCCTGCAGCAGGGGGTGGAACAGGATAAATTCTTCCCTTCCCACCCAGTCCATGATTCTTTGATTCCCCTGTGACCCACAGCCACCACTTGCCCTGGACTTGCCATGAAGGGACTCAGCACTGCTGGATGTTTTCAGTTGTGAATGTTTTTAGCTGTTGATGTTTTGCCTGCAGTGCCCTGTGGCTCTCCCTGGGCACCTGACCCCTGCCTTTGCACTGGGTGCTGCAGGGCCCAGCCTGGGGCTGGGGGCATTGGAGGTGCCAAGGCTCTTGGCTGGGTGGTTGGGGCTGGGCACAGAGCTCTTGCTGGGGGAATGGAGTTGGCTTGTCACTGGAAAGGAAAATTAGGTCACATTTCTTGTTTGAAGAGCTTGGATGGAGTCCAGTTTATTTTGGGTTTCTGCTAACAAGTGCTGATCTTCTGTTTCCCTCCAACCCCATTTCCTTGTCTAGTTTTTTAGCACATCTCTCCTTTTTCCTGCCTGTTTTTCCTAGAAAACAGAAACTGAGCCATGCCAAGCTGCGCTGAGCTGCGCCGAGCTGAGCCAAGCCACAGGAACATGCCTGGGGACACCAGAGCCATCTGCAGATCCCAAAGAGCCCAGGGTATGGACTTCAACCAGCCCAGCCTGAACCCTCTGTTAAATCATCCCTGTTGTCCAAGGTAGCCCATGGCACAGTTTGTTCCCAGTCCATTCAGGAAATCATTCCAGTTACACGAGAGTCATTGGAAGGCCTTTTAATTTCTTCCTTGACATTCATTCCTGGTTTGCTTCTGCTGAATTCAGTTCCAGCACTCCTCTCCAAGCCTCCCAAGCCACCCCTCTCTTCTCTCACTTTGTGTCATCAGATGTTTTTGGGTAACTGCAAAGCCCTTGTCCCCCTGTTCCCGCCTCTGCAGCGGCTCTTCCCAGACAGGAGACCCCTGGGCACCCCCCATCTCCTGCTGTTCAGCACCCCCAAGACCCACCACCCCAAACCAAATCCTGCAGTGTAAATGAAACACAAAACCAGTCAAAGCTGGAGGAATTAATGTTGAGGGTTTGTTTGTGTGCTGGGAAGCCAGGAGACATCAGGCTCAGAGCTGTTCCCATCCCCACACGTTCTGGGAGTGCCCCGACACCGGGTAAGCCCCGGGTGAACCCCCCCTTCTCCCAAAACATGAGCATCACCACCTGGGATGTCACTGCAAAGCCGTGTTTCCTTGGCAATCCCTTATCTCTCATCTCAGCCATCAGCATAATGAACAGCTCTGTTCCTGCATAAACAGCACCTGAACACCACCCCGTGGAGTAGGGAATTGTCAGATTGAAGGGAAATGCCTGAAATGGAGAATCCCCTCAGGATTTCCCCTCAAGATGGGGGGATCGTTCCTGAAAGGACAGGCTCTCCCTCTTTTCCAGGGGTAATAAGGTAATTAGGGAGTGAGTAAGGAATGGTTGCATCAGCACTTGAGGATTCCAGAGATGGGAACTGTCTTGGATTAAGGTCAGAGTTTGTGCTGCCAGTCACCAAGTGTGTGTGACCAGTCAGAAGAATGCCTGGTCCTTCCAAGAAGGGGAATAAACATTCCTGGATTTGAAATACATTGACAATATTGAAGGTATTTCTCACCTCTCTGCCAGGGAGGAGTGGGTCTGGGATGCTGGACAAGAGGAAGGCAGAGCAGGCAGCTCCTGTGGCCCTGGAGTAGAGTGCTCTGATGTTTGCATCTCCATGGCACTGCCTGGGGAGTTCAGAGAATAGTTTGGGTTGGAAGGGACCTTCAAGGTCATCCAGCTCCACCCCCCCTGCCATGGGCAGGGACACCTTCCACTATCCCAGGTTGCTCCAAGCCCCGTCCAGCCTGGCCTTGGACACTTCCAGGGATGGGGCAGCCACAGATTCTCTGAACAACCTGTGCCAGGGCCTCCCTACCCTCACTGTAAAAAATATTTTCCCTGTATCTGACCTAAATCAACCTTTTAGTTTAAAACCGTCCCCCCTTTTCGTAGGAACTGAGCCCTGCCTAAATTCCTCATCAGGGCTGAATGAAAAGCTGTGGTGCTGTGATTGTTTAATCTGAGGCAGTAGAACTGTGCAGTTCTCAGAGCTTTAATTTAGATGATTTAAGGTCCTTTTCTTTATGTTTTCTCTGTTGGTAACTGCAAAGAGGCTGCAAACCAGGACACTGAACCTGGTGCTTATCGATGGCTCTGAGCAGCCACTGACTCCAGGGTGGGATGTGGTCAGGCAGGAAAAAACCATCTCTTCCCCTGCCTAATTAAGTGCCTTGTTGGGCTCTGCAGGCACATGTGGTTGTGGTGGCAGCAGTGACATTTTCAGCTCACTGGGGCAATGACAGGGAAGCAGAGTCAAGAGCTGGGGGAGGCACAGAACTGGGAAAAACCCCACATTTCTGGGTGTCCCAGACATGTTCATCTAAGGTGATCTTTCACCAGAGCCCCATGCTGTCAAGGACCCTGTGGAAATCTGGATTGCTGGCATGGAAAGGACCAGGTCTGGGCACTGGGTACTGTGGGGATGCTGGAGAAGGTGGTGAAGGCACTGGGAGTCTTGGGCAGCTCTGCTCCCCTCGCAGCCCTCTGAGGGGAAGCCAAGGGGGACAGATCCCGAGAGGAGGCAGGTAGGAAGTGGATTGGGGAGATGAAAGCACAGGCAAGGGGTGGGGAGCTCCAGGTGCGCTGGGACCTGACCTGGAAATGGGCAGGGAGGAATCTGAGCATCAGCAAACATGCAAAAATAACCCTGCACCTAAGGAATGCCTGAGCAGCAGGAATGCCACGTGCTTCACATGGGGAGAGGAGAGGCAAAACTACCAACATGAGTAAATCAGTTCTGTGATTCTCCCCTCCAGACCTTGACATCACCTGGGAGTCTGTAATGAATTTTAAGAGCATCCTCCCTTTGGGAACCAGCTGCTCCAAGACTGAGCTCTGGAAATTGATGGGACACAGTGGGAAGCTGGAGACTCTGCTGTCTTCAGCCATCCCAAAGTCAGCTGTCCTTCCAGCCAAGGGCAAGACAGGACAAGCAGAAACTGCCTCAAGTTGCTCCAGGGGAGGTTTAATTGGATATTAAGGAAAATTTCTTCCCCTCAAGTGTTGTCCAGCCATGGCACACCTGCCCAGGGCAGTGGTGGAGTTCTCATCCCTGGGGAGATTTAACAGACACGTAGCTGTGGCACTTGGGGACATGGCTTAGTGGTGGCTTTGGAACAGCTGGAGTCGATGGTGTCAGAGGGCTTTTCGAACCTTGATGATCCAGTGATTCCAAACCCAGCGTGGCAGCACTCAAGGAGTCAGCAGGGAGAACTGCTGAGTCAGCAGCACTGCAGCCTTATCTGCCTTGTGCTGAGCCCTCCCTGCTGATGGTCCCAGGTTTAGGCAAGAGCAGGTTTTGCTAAGAAGGACCAAATGCCCCAGCTCGTGGCACGCCCCTGCCTGGTGTCAGCCCCACTTGGCTCTGGGGTCAAGGCCTGGGGAGCTCTGTCACCCCATGACCTGGTGGGAACATCACTGCCAGGTAGCACTCGAGAAGCTGCTGGTGTTGTTGTTCTTGGTTTCCTCTGGGTTTTATTTTCCTAACCATCTTCCAGATGCTGCAGAATCCCCAGATGCAGCCGCAACAAAGTTCTTGCATTTTTAACTTTAAAAAACATAATTGGGTAACTGAGAATAATGACTAAAGAGCGCAATAAATCATGTCTCCACCTGGCCTGGAAATGGGGGAGGGCCGGGGACATGTTCATTCCCCTTTAATGAACAGTGCTGAGCCATCGGCACAAAACACTCCCAGAGTCAGCAAATCTGCTCCAGCCCTCACAGGGCTCTGTGCTCCCACCTGGGGACCTGGGGACACGAACCCCTGGGCAGGAGGGGGCTTGGGAACCTCCAAGGTTTGCCCCAGAGACAAACTGAAATGGAATTGGCACTGGGTGTTGGAGACACTTGTGTGTCCTGGCAGGCATTTTTGCCTGCACAGTGCCGCTCCCCTCTTCTCACCTGTCCAGTACCACGGCTGTGCCCGAGCCTCGGGAGCTGCCTGGGGCAGGGAACAGGAATACCTGTGCTGGAGCTGGTAATGTTCCCATTTTTGCACCTTTATCCATCCAGCCAGGGCTGTCACCCCCAGTGCCAAGATCCCCCACAGCTGAAGGACCCAGGGCAGCGATGGCTGCAGGGCTGGAGGCAGCAGAGCACCAGGAATGCCAGAGCTTCCTTCACTCTCCGTGCTGTGTTCCCAGGACTGGGCTGGGATCTCAGCAGCCTCCTGCCCACCCCAAGGCTCCCGCTCTGCAGGGCAAAGGGAAGGGTATTTTTGGCTCTTTCCCCAGCAGGTCTCAAAAGGGGATATAGAATGGATTAGGACCCTCTGTGGCAGGATTAGGAGGGAATCCCAGATTGAGCAGCTCCACATAGAGAAGGCAACCGGTGACATCATAGAAGAGAACAATGGAATCATTACAGTTGGAAAGGACCTTTGAGATCATTAAATCCAATCATCAACTTAACCCCACTAAATTGTGTCCTCCTGTCCTCCAGTGCCATATCCACATGGTTTTTGAACACCTCCAGGGATGGTGCCTCCACCACTGCCCTGGACAGCCTGTTCAATGCTTTGCAACACTTTCTGTGAAGAAATTATTCCTAATGTCCAATCTAAACCTCCCCTGGTGCAGCTTGAGGCCATTTCACTGTTGTTTCCCCCTCAGATACGACTTTTGCACACAGAGCACTCCTGGGAGAGCGGAGGGAGGCAGCAGCCAGAGCAGGGACAGGACCGGGTGGGGGGCAGAGCCTTGAGCCCCTTGTGCTCCATTCAGGGGAACAAGGATTCAGCATGAGGGGAGGTGTCTTGCACAGGTCAGTGACACTGCAGGACATCCACAGCCCTTCTCTAAAGAGACATTCCCAGCCCAGGCTCCTGCTGCTCCCATGCTCTGGCATGGATTCCTCCCTGCTTGCAGCTTTATCGACTGTTCCAAGGCAAGATGTTTATCTGCCTGAGCCTCTTCAAGCTGATAGTTGCTCTTATCTCTGCTGCTCTCCAGGGCTTCGAGGCTGGGGGGTTTGTGGCATAGCAGGGTTAGTGGAAAAATTTCAACTTTGGGAGACTAAACCTGGCAGTGATTTCTGGATTTTTATCGCTCATTGTTTGTTGTTCCAGAGCCTGTGAGGGACTCGTGGCTGTGGCTGTGTTAAAGGGACATGGAAGCAGAGCCTTTTCCAGCAGCCTTTGCCCATGACAGACAAAGTTATGCATGTCCCAGCCAGGGCAAAGAAGTGTCCCATGGGCACACAGAGACCATAAGGATGTTGGCACAAAAAGGCCAGTGAGACAGGACTAAAAACCTGCCCCGAAAACTGAAGGTTTGGCTGGTGGTCATCTAAAGGCCCCTTCATCCACCTTTGCAATTAAATTTTTGTTCTTTGTCCACTTTGACCTTGGCCAAAGCTCTCCAGCCTCTGTGGCTTGGTCTCCTGACCTTCTCTGTCCTCCTGGGAACAGTGCCTCTGCCCACAGGCTGTTCCCGAAAGCTGCAAGGAAAACATAAACATAATTGAGAAAAAGTAATTGAAACTTGTAAGAGCTGATGAGAGAGTTCTCTCCTTGGCCCGCCATTCGTCGCCAGGAAATAAACACCTTTATGGCTGCTGTAATTAAGGCCTAAATACAACGGAGACAAAATTTCTACCATTAAAAGTATCCTCAAAGATCTCATGCCTCCACCTGCTTCCCTCCAATGCCGCTTTCCCAGACTTCAGCCATGCAGCAACACCTTTCCAGACACAAGCGTCACCTCTAACCAAGTTGAAATTTTCCCAGTTTCTCAGCAGTTTTTCCCCATTAAATCCACCTCAGACCGCAGTGCTGCCCTGCAGCTGTTGCCTTGTTGGGCGCTGTCCCCTTTGCCCGGTGTGACCTGGCCACCTGTGTGTCCCCATCGCTCCCTGCATCCACAATGCCCAGAGATGGTTGCCCAAGGATGTTGTGACCTCCCCATTCCTGGAAATGTTCGAGGCCAGGTTGGACAGGGCTTGGAGCAAGACGGGATAGTAGAAGGTGTCCCTGTCCATTCCAGGGGGTGGAACAAGATTGGGTTTCGAGCCCAAACCATTCCATGATTCCATGATGCTGGAGCTGGCAGGAGAAGAGTTTTAGTGCCACATCTGCAAGCACCATGTCTCATTCAGCTCTGCTGGCCCGCAGTGGGGCCAAACCATGGCTAATTCCATGTTTTCTGGAGTGGCTGGAGACCCCTGGGCACCGAGGCGCTCAGAGAGCACCGTGTTGCTGTGTCTATTGTATTTCTAAGCTCGTTAGCTGATTAACCACACTCGCAGGCTGGCAGCCCGACTGCCTTGCTGAGGGGCTTCAATGGGAGCCTGGAACAATGCAATGACACAGACAAAGGGTTTAATGGGTAATTAATTGTTCCAGCGTGTGAAGTTTCTGTGCAAAGATCCTGGTGAATCAGAGTTTCCGATTTCCACCCCCTTTACAATAGAACTAAATAGTAACACAGAAATCATGGAATGGATTGGAAGATTTTTGAAAAGAGAAGGGCCAGAAATGAGGCTCCTTTGGGGTGGGTGTCCTGGCACTGTATCCACGTCCTAATCCTGCAGCAGGCTCAGGGCACCTTCCACACCCAGAGAAGGTGCTGCTTCTAGGAGGGTCAACATGGAAAAATGAGGGGAAGAGAAGCGCCAGTGGGGGCTGCCCAGCCCTGCAGGGGACGCGCTGCCAGCGCTCTGAAGGAGCAGAGGGGCCGGACGCCTTTGCCACTCCCCCTGAGCTGCCCTGGCACAACCAGGATTGTCACCAGCACCACCTGTGAGGGCCTGGCATGGCAGCACCCCTGTGCCAGCAGATCCGCAGCGCCCGAGCCCGGGAGCCACAACACTCGGAGCACCCGCCTGGTGCCATACCCACACATTCCCTCACAGACCCCTGATCCCACACCGGAATTTCCACCCTTTTCCTCGGTTTGCCGGGTGTGTTTGACACCTCACCGAGGCTCAACACCAACACCCGTCCGTGAACAGGGCGCAGAGCCTGGGGCACAAGCGGCACACGGAGAGACTGGGAACAACCACACACACATCTACTCACACCCACATTAGGCACACACACACACAAGCACAACATATTAATGCTTTCCCTTGTCTGTGTCCCCCTCTCTCGTTTCTGAGCTGTGGCCAGAGCTGGGGAGAGGAGCTGCTCCCAGCCCAGGCCCGGCACAAAGCCGGGCTCAGCGGGGCCGGGCACAATGGCAGATTACATTAGAAAGAACAGCCAGACGTGTCCTTGTCATCCCAGGTTAATATGACTATGGATTAATGCTGTAGCTGCTGATTGTTATGGAAATCCCCCCATTTAGCTCCTTCCCAAAGCATTGACAGTTCTAGCCTTGCATTCCGAGCAGGGGTGGAACTTGTTAATGGATTTCATTTTCCTGCAGGAAGCCAAAGCGTTTAGAGGGAGAGGCAGCGCCAGGGTGCTGACTTCCTGGAAGGGTTCCAGTCTGCATTGAGGCACCGTGGACAGTTAATCCCTTGCCCGGATGCAAAGCGATGCAAAGAGCCATGTTGGTCTTGCCTCTCTAGGAAAAAGGAGGAATTTGGGTGTGGGGAAGTGAGCATTCATGGGATTGTTTCCTCTAGAAACCTCTCCTGGCCTGGGTAATGAATGTCCCGGGCACATCCCACTCCCCGTTCACAGACATGCCTGGCACTACACTTGCTGCGGGGATGGCTCTGCCTGCCTTGGCTCTTGGTGCCAGCTCAGGGACTGGAGCTGCTGCCATCCCTCTGCTTTGTTGTCATCTTGTAGCTGCTGTGTGTGTTCCTGGCTGTCCCCTGGCCGATAGGAGCACTCCGTGTTCCCGCAGTGCGGCTCATCCGTGCCGCTCTCCCTGCACAGCTCCGTCCTCTTTCATCGCTTTGTCCCTGTCCCCCTGAGCAACAGGAAAATATCCAACTGCTCCTGAGCAAACCTGGAATGTCTCTGTACATCCCTACCCCAATGCATTATTTGGGATTCAGATGATGACTCATGGGGCAGGTCTCCAAAAGCCTGAGTGAAGGAGGGCTCTGATGCCGGCAGGAAGAGCAGACGGATCATGGGGCAGACTCCCAGAACTAGGGTTTTCCTTACAGGTATTTCAGTTGTGTTTAAATCCAGGGTCCTCCCCCCTTCCCTCCTGCTCCCTCTCATCAGGAGCGATCATTAGTCCTTGCAAGATGGTCCAAGGAGCAGAAAGTTCTCTCTGACACTTTTCCTGTCTTTGGCTGGGGAAGTTCATGGATATTTCATCCTCCAGCCAAAGGCCACTGCTGCCCATGGGAAAGGATGAAATCCCATCCATCCCATCCCAGTTCTGCCACAGCAAAACAAACCAAATGGAAGCGAAGCCACAAGAAATACCATGGCTTTTTCCACGGTGCAGGGAGTCGATTCCTGAGCCGACGCTTTTGTTGGAGCAGAGCCCTTGGTGGGGTCGGAGCGGGGGGAGGTGACAGTGACCCTCAAAGCAAAGAGGCACCCACGGCTGAAACACGTGTTCCTTGGAGAAACCAGTGGAGTTTGCAGAGGCGGAGGCTGTGTCTGACAGCAGTTTTACACACTCCCAGCACACAGGATACCTGATCCTGACGGGAGCTTTGGGATGCTGCTGCAGCACACGCCGTGCATAGTAATAACACTAATGAATCCCGTCCCTAATTGTCCCACTCCTGCGGCTGACAGGAGCTCCCTGTCCCAAGCCCTGCTCGGGGGAGGGAGAGGGGTTGCTGTGGAGATGCCTTGAGGGATCCCGCTCTTTGGAGCCTGACTTCAGGTGCAGGAATTAGCAGCACGAACAGTCCGAACAGTCCGGAGAGACAAAGCTCCCCTTCTCATGGAAATGCCTCTGGTGGTGCCGGGAAGGGAGGGAGGGAAGCAGAGGGGCTCTAGCCATGGAGATGCTGCATTGTTTCACAGTAATTAGCATGTTTTCCAAAGCTTTCCACGAGTCATCAGCAGCTTTTTAAGGGGATTTTGCCAAGGAGCATTTAAATGGAAATCCCTCGGAGATACAGATCCTCTGTTGGGGTCTCCCTGGAAGGTAGCTGCTTCCCAGGGAAAATCAGCCCCCACCTGCTCTGTGGGTTTATGAGGATCTCGGATCCGGGGGACTTCCATGTGCTCCAGTATGGGGACAGCATTCCCAGCTGCAGCCCCTCTCCTGCGGGTGCTGCTCCTCAGCCCCAGGTCCTGCTCCTGCATGGATACAGGACGGTCACTGCTGCTCCCTTCCATCTGCCCAGACCCACACTGCCATGCCCAGGGGTTCCCAGGGCACAGACACACACAGCAACTTCTCAAGGGAGTAAAACCATGGAATCATGGAATAATCCAACTAGATGGAGTCCCTTTCAACCCCAAACCTTCTGTGATTCCATGTGTGGCAGCAGCACTGTCCCAGTGGTGGCTGAAGAGATTCCAGGGGACAGTGCCAGTCCCTGGGTGGGACTGGCAGGGAGGTCAGTCCTCCTCAGGGAAGCATGAGGAGACACCTGGAAGAGTCACAGGCTGGAGCCATCCAGCTTTTGGTATTCCAGGTGAGCAACACCAGGTCCCTAAACTTTCATTTAGAGAGAGAAATTACATCACCTGGTGGCCAGAAATGATGGAGACCCTCAGCACCACCCCACAGCTCCATCCAGGTGCAGGTGCAGATACGGATGCGGGTGCAGGTGCAGGTGTAGATGCAGATACAGGTTGTACTAGTTTGAAAACAAACCGGTGGGAGGTAGCAAGTCAGAATAACAATTTAATAGGGAAGTTAAAGAAAAAAGGAAAAAAAACCCAAAACCACTAATTCAAACTGACAGAGTCAGGATACAAACCTGACATCCTGTTAGTCAGGGTGGTGCTAGTAGTCCAATGAAGTGGTGGCTGCAGTTCTCCTGAAGTGGTTGCATGTGGTTCTGTTGAAGCCGTGATCCTGTAGAAAAGGTCTGCTCCCCCTCGGAAGGTCCAGTGGTGGCTGTGTAGCTCCTGTCCTCTGGGAATGCAGTGGAAAGGTGTCTGTGCTGTTCAGAATCTCAGATTATATGCAGGATGGAATGCTCCATTCCTCTTCCTGGGTGGAGCATCTCACAGTGGGATGATGAGTCATGAGGCCAGGTGTTGATGGGCCATTAACAGAAAGACAGTCCGGAGGGAGTTATCTCTGAGTCATGGGGCAGAGCATTGATGGGCCATTAACAGAAAGAAATATAGGGAGGAAGCCAGGAAAACACTGCCCACCTGGATTCAACAGCTCATGAGCATGGTAATAGAATACACTGCAACCCAGGACACGGGTACAGGTGTAGATGCAGCTACAGGTGTAGATGTAGGTACAGGTGTAGATGCAGGTACAGGTGTAGATGCAGCTGCAGGTGTAGATGTAGGTACAGGTGTAGATGCAGGTACAGGTGTAGATGCAGCTGCAGGTGTAGATGCAAGTACAGGTGTAGATGCAGGTACAGGTGTAGATGTAGGTACAGGTGTAGATGCAGCTACAGGTGTAGATGTAGGTACAGGTGTAGATGCAGCTGCAGGTGTAGATGCAGGTACAGGTACAGGTGTAGATGTAGGTACAGGTACAGGTGTAGATGCAGGTACAGGTGTAGATGCAGGTACAGGTACGGGTGTAGATGTAGGTACAGGTACAGGTGTAGATGCAGGTACAGATGTAGATGCAGGTACAGGTACAGGTGTAGATGCAGGTACAGGTACAGGTATAGATGCAGGTGTAGATGCAGCTGCAGGTGCAGGCAGACACCTGCCCATGGACAGCTCTGAGAGGTGTGGGCAGTGAGCACCAGTCCCTGTGCCGCTCTCGGGGTGGCCAGGCTGGACCCACCTCCTTGGATGAAAGTCCTTCTGCAATCTTAGTTTGCTCTTTGCCACTCTCTTTCCCAACCCCATGACAATCCAGACATTCCCTGCCAAAACCCATTGTGACTTTCTCAGCTGGAGGTCTCAGTGACCAAACTGCTGGATCCAAGTCACTCCCCCCACTTTCCCACACAAAGGAAGCTACAATTTTGCTCCTTTCCTCAAGGACAAGGAATTTCAGCCCAGTTTATTGTGCAGGCCTCTACCTGGGAGATTTTCCTGGCCCGGTGATTTATGCCGAGGCCTGAGTTATAACTCCCATTTCTGTTTAAAAGCTAAACACTCCAATAGTGGGGGCTATTACTGTCAGCACGTCCCAGCTCCCGAGATCCAATCGAGCCGGAGCCAACATCATCTGGGTGTTTGTCTGCCTGATGAAGCTGCCTTGCTTTCCCCTCCCTCACATATTGCTGTCTCAAGGACTGTTTTCCAAGCAACAATTCATGTCTCCTTCAGTCATCAGCGAAAACAATCAAGCTCAATTTTATTTTTGGCAGAAATCAAATGCTAAATGAGATCTTGGAATCATAAACAAGAGTGATGTCGACAAATCAGAGGGAATTCAGGGAAGAGCGGCACAGATGATGAAGGGGCAGGAGGGACTGATGATGGGGAAAGATTAAAACAAGGAAATACAAGCCAGGCCAGGAAAGAGTAATGGGGAATATAATGGCTGTCTAGGAATATCCAAAGGGTGTAAACAGTGAAAAGGAAGAAATATTGTCCAGAGTGGCTCAAAAGCAGTGGAGCTATGAATAAAGGTGATGAAACTCAACACAGGGAAATTCAGCCTGAACACCGGCAGAGATTTTCCCCCTTCCTGCTGATCCAGCCTCTCCCACGGAAAGCAGGATAAACACCGTGCTGGAGCGTTATGAGCCCGCCAAAGAGAACATCCCTTTAATAAATAATTGGCATGGGAACATCTTCAGCTTTCTGCTCTTTCCTCATAAGCAGCTGAGATGAATGAATAACCAATGATGGAGAGTTTACTCAGAGAATTTGGCTGTGGACATCACTCACACTCCGCTGGTGAATGGATCACACTTCCCTTCAATTCATCTCAGATTGGGCTTACCTGATTCATTTTTTTTTTTTGGCAAAGGGTGTACTGGATGCACTGAGTGTCCTTGGAGAGCTCTCCATGCTGGTGGGTCCTGAACCTGACAGCTTTCCACAGAATAAGGAAAAGTCCCCTGTCCCCTGTCCTGGCACAGCCTCCCCTGGGACACAGGGATGCAGTGGGGAGGTTTCTCCTGCAGGAAGGCTGCTTCTAGCTCCAGCTCATATTGTGTTGGAGCTCCTGGATCTGAGGTCTGAGTGGGATGTGCAGCCTCTTGGCAAAGTGAGAATTGTTTGCGTTATTTCAGAGCTGGCAATGGGGTCATTACGTGGCCCCATTGGCCAACAGAGATCCAAAACCCCCTATGTCAAATGAACAAGAGCCAGGACCCACCTGGAGTCCTGCTAAGCTGTGCAGAGCCCTTTTTGGACAAGTCACAACATCCTAGAATCCCTGAGGTTGGAAAAGATTGCCAAGGTCATCGAGGCCAACCTGTGACCAATCCCTACCCTGTCACCCAGCCCAGAGCACTGAGTGCTGCTGTGGGCATCACCAGTCCTGTTCCCACAGACATCACCAGTCCTGCTCCCACACCTCCTGGTACCGGTCCCAGCTGTCCCAGTGTCTGGGTGTCCCTCCTGATGTCTCACACACAAGCCACCACAGCTGCTCTCTCCAGCCCCGGCTCTGCCACGTGTCCCACGGGGCTGCATGGGGCTGTCCCAGTGCATGGCCCCCCGGGTGAACCCCCCAGGACCCCCGGGTTAGGCAGGTCCCCGGCAGGCACCGCTGTGCCCCGAGGCCACCACGGGGTTTGTGGTGCCCAAGTCACTGGCTGAGACTGCTCAGGGTGAGGAATAACAAACCAGGAATAACGCAAATTCAAACTGCCCAGTAAGGAGGGGTGGAAGGGGTGGGAATGGAGGGGCTTCCCAGGGCAGCCTGCAGAGCTGCACCGAGGGATGCCATTCCGGGCTGTGCCAAGGGGTCACCCACCCAGTCTGTCACCTGTGCCACCATGGGGACACCGGTGTTCCCACTGTGCTGCTGCTTCCCCAGCCAGTGCTGGGAACACTGAGCTGTTTTCCTCACGGGAACAGCGGAGCCAGAGGGGTGAGAGGACAGAGCAGTACTGCTGGTGGAGCAGCAGAAGCTGCCTTTCCTTTGTCATTCAGGAACATTCCTGGTTTTCTTTCTCCTTTTTTCCTTTTTTCACTTTCTTTTTTTTTTTTTTTTTCCCATGACAAATGGCTGGAAACAAATTAGTTTTTATGAAGAACTATATCACTATAAAGGTTTACCTGTACACTTCCCTCTGACCCTGGTTAAAGATGAGGATGACAGGACACCTCAGGATGGTCCTGCTCCTTTCCCTGTGCTCCTGGGGAAGGCTCCTGATAATGTCTCAGCCACCCTTTGCCTCAGCAGTGCTCTGGGGGGGACACAGTTCCTTGCTCTGAGCTTAAAAAAAGAGACCAGAAACTCTGGGAGCCACAGGGAGCTGAACCATCTGGACACTGGGTTCTCCTGTTCTTGGGATGTGGGGGCCCCCAGCAGGAGCATTCCCCTGTCACCTCACCCTTCTCCATAGCCCCAGTGCCGCTGGAGTGGTCCCAGGTGTTCCTCTGGGAAGGAGGGCTCCAGCCCTGCCAGTCCCACTGTGGGCTCACCCAGGCTGCTCCACAGGGAAGCCCAGAAGAGCCCAAATAGGAAACACATTGGGGATTAGTGAGAGAGATAATTCCAGCAGACAGGGCCGGGCTGGCCTTGATTAGTGCAAATCACAGTGATCGCTGCTGGTTGCAATCCCAGCAGAAGCAATTCCTTTTTATTGAGCTTTCTTCCTGATTGTGTTTGGGGTTTTTCTCCCTCTGGTGTGGAGCTGAAAGGACCTTGACGTGTAGTTTAGGATCAGATCTGGTCCTGTGAGGGAATTGCTGCAATCTGATTACACAGGACTGTCCCACACATCTGTGACTTGACGGCTTTAATTGCACTTGAACTGTCCTAAAACTTCCCTTGTTTTACTGAACAAGCAGAAATATTTCACATCTTGGACTGTTATTAGCGAGAGCCATGCCTTGGTCCTACTTTGGGGGTGTCTGGCAGCTGAAGGCACCTTAGCTAAACCACCCTCAGGTGTGGCAGCAATGCCACCCGGGTGGAGCCACATGGGGACAATTTGGGTACCCCAAGCAGCAGGTGCCAGTCGAGCCCCTGGCAGAGAGTGCAGCTGCTCCAGGCGATGTTCCCATGGGTCCTGGGATGTGCCCAGGGATGGCTCTGCCAGGCTGGCAGCCAGACCCCGCCGTGCCTGGGGGTGCTGCAGGGAGAGGCCGAGGCAGTTCCCAGCCCTTCCCTCTGTGCTCCCCACACTCCTGCCCATGCTCCTGCCTCCCACCAACCACCACCTGCGGGATCTGGTGATTTCCCAGAGGAGCCAAAATCCCTCCAAGCAATTAAGTGAACTCCTGCACAACCCGGCGCTCACTGCAGGGACACGCCGGGGCCAGTGCCAGGTCAGCAGCCCCTCTCCAGACAGAGCTGGGACAGCAGCACCGATGTCCTGAGAGCCACCGAGGGCTCTCTGATTTGGGGAGAGTTGGCAGCAAGGGCCAGGAGTGCCAGCTGGGCTGGTGACCCCAAATGCAGCTGCAGCATTTGTAAATGTATCAAAGTATCCCAAGAGGGTGAGGGTTCCTTCATTTAATTGCAGGATGGTTTCTTTTTCTAAAAGAAAGGATAATGAGTGCTGTCCTTCTGGAAGAGACAACCCTTCCACAGAACAGGCTGGAGAGAGGCCCCTGGGCAGGAGTTCAGCCCACGAGCAGCCCTTTTCCTCTCTGCCTCCCTGACCTTCCCTTTGTCCATCCTGATCCATTTAGGATGGCTGCTCATTCATCCCTACATTTCTCTCCCCCTCTCCCTGCCTGTCAGATTTCTCCCTCCCTTCATACCTGCAGAGATGGAATTGGAAGGTTTTGAGAAGCACTTTTGGAGACAGCCCTCATCCTTTGTTTCTCCGATGGCATCTGGTGATAATAACAGCGCAGCAGCCCCAGACCTCCTGGCTTCAATTACTTTACAGGATCAGCTAATCCCAGTTAAAATTACCTTTGTAACTAAAGGATAATTGTAAATCAGGCTCTCTCCTGCACTTGGGTGTGCTGAAGGATCGTTGCCGAGGTGCTCCGTGTGCCAAGGTTGCGCAGTGGATGAGGAGCAGGTGCTGGGAGATGCTGTCCCAGAAGAGGGGTTTTCCTTTTCAAAGCAAACCCCAAACAGATGGGCCCTTTTTCCCTATGGCTCTGTGAGGTGGATGGGATTGAAGTGATGGAGAGGAGATGTTTCACAAGGGTTTTTGCCTGGGTTATTTTCAGTCTCCAAGGACTGAACTTCTCCCAGGATCACTCCAGCTTGGCAGATCTGCCATGAGGAGGCTGATGCAGAGGATGGCTCAAGAGAGCTCTGGCAGCACCCTCCTGCCTTAGGATTCTGGGAACAGTGTCCCCAGGGCAGCTGTGCACCCCTCAAAACACCAGCACAAAGCCCCAGATCTAGGGAAACACCACAGGAGGCTGCAGGCAGGCTGAGGGTTGGGTGTGTCCATCATTAATTTTATCCCCCTTTGTTGTTCTCAGCCATGACTGGAACAGGGGAAGGTCTGATGAGACAAGGGGGATGGTTTTAAACTGAAGGAGGGTCCAATTATATTGGACATATTTTTTTAAATGAGGGTGGTAAAACCTGGCACAGTTGCCCAGAGAAGCTGCCCCATCTCTGGAAATGTCCAAGGCCAGGTTGAACAGGGCTTGGAGTAACCTGGGATGGTGAAAGGTGTCCCTGCCCATGGCAGGGGCAGGAGATGGGCTTTAAGGTTCCTTCCAACCCATCCTAGGATTCTATGATTCCATGATCTCTTCTTTTGTTTGAGTCTCCCTGGGCTTTTCACCACCTCACAATCTCAGACATCTCTCTGGTTCTGCCACCAAGCAAATCTTGCCACAATTCTTCCTTGCATGGCAGATAAATCTCCCCTGAACTGCTTTATCCAACCACTGTGTTCTGCTTTATCACTTTGACCTGACAGTAACTTCCATTGCAGTTTCTTCAGATTGTTCCTTTAAAAGCTCAGATTCCCTGGCTGTAACCCAGCTCTCATTGTGGTCACTCCTCTCTGCCCAGCCCTCCTGCCAGCCTTGCCCTAGCATCCATGGCAATTTCACCACTTGACCCTGAGCAACAAATTCATTTTCCCTGGCAGCTTAGTTGTAAGCCCTGATGAAGGATCAGACAGACTCTAAAGGCTCAAAGACTCAATAAACTTTATTAAGTCCATGACAAGCTGAACACACTCCCCACAGACTCCGACATGGCCCCAGGTTTCAGGCATTGCTTGGTGCATCCCACAGAAAACCCCAGTCCAGCGTTGTTTGGCAGAACTTATCCACAACTGCAGAACAGGCCTTTAAAAAAATAATAAATGACACAGGTGTATTTCAAGATAAATCATCTGCTCAGGTGCTGCCAAGAACAGCACGGAGTTAATCCTGAGCACATAACTCGTCCTGTGAGCTGCCATGGGGCCGTGTCCTGTGACCACAGCAGTGCCACGGGGCAGCTCCGGCTGCCTTTGGTTCCCTGACAGGGATGGAGACCCCCTGGCACTCCTGAGGGTGCCTGGGCAGTGGGGGACATGTTCAGCCCCAAACCTCCCACCAGTTGTCCCAGTGAGGGCGGGGCACACAGTGCGGGGCTGTTCCACAGCACGGGGCAGGGTGGGTGGCACACCAGGGCAATGCAGGAGCAGAGCACCTCTGCCCCTCGTGTGCAGGAGATGCTCCTTTCTGCCTCCAGTCCAAGGGTTTGACAGTGCAGGGAAGGGGAGAGGGGGCCAGCCCAGGGAATTTTCCTGATTAAAGTAAGAGTTAAACCCCAGTGACACAGCACACTGGGAATGCAAAGAGCAGCAATGCCATGTGCAGCCTCTTCTTGCACTGGGGCTCCAATGAAGGTTTGTGATGTCAGGAGTTATCCGAGAACTTTTCCAAAGAAAGATAAAATGGGGAAGTAGTGGCATGATCAATGTTGCTATTTGGTTCTCCTCAAATTGTTTTTCTTGTGCAAGTGTAGCCCAGCACTCCGGTGCCATTAGGCCTCTCCCCTATTTTTCAGTCTGCTTTATGAAAGCTATTGATCTCCAGCTGCTCGAGGATCCGTCAGCCCCGGCTCATCCCAGCCCATTACAGACTCTGCTCTCTGCGGTGAGAGGGATCGATGCTGTCCTGGGCACACTCACACTCCAGCCCGAGTGTGGCTTTATTGATCTGTGGGTTCTGAGGTACCTGGGGACACTGGCAGGTGACAGGGGTGCCTGAGGCAGCGGGGAGAGGGTTGGATTGCCCAGCAAAGCCCCACTCCGGCAGCAGATTGGCTCTCTGCTGCTGGACGCACCTTAATGATCTTTGATTTGCCTCTTCCAGTGCATAAATAATTGTGTAAGGCCAGGAGCCTGCTCAGAGGGAGCATGAGAGGGAAGGCAGAGGCATTTCCCTCTTTCCAGTTGCAAACTCGTGACGTTCTGCAGAGGAGTGAGGCCGTGTCTGTGCTGGCATTATCCTCCCTCATCTGCCCTGTTCCCTCAGCACCTGAAGGGTGCAAGTCCTTGTGTGGGACCAGAGAGGATTAAGGAGATTTTCACAAGTTATCTGGGATGGATTTACATGAGTTTGTTCAAACAGAAACCGCAGGAGGCTCCATGGCTGGAGTGTGTGCCCAGGGACAGACAACATTCCATAGTGCCAAGGCTCAGGGACTGGCCACGTACCCCAGGGTCTTTTATTCTTTGTTTTTAATTCCATCACCAAAATTGAAGGCTGCTCATGGGCAATTTTGAGTTGAAACCAAGCACAATTATTCTATTAACCAGGTTACCATGAATAATGCAATCCTGCTGCAGAGGTGGAGGTGGCAGCTCTTACAAATGTCAGAAGGGTTTTGCTAAAGGGGTGAAAGTTTGGGTGTTGATGGGAGCAGAGTGCCCAGAGTGCCTGACCCAGAGCTGCTGCTGGTGTCCACCAAAGTGTTTTCCCTTCACTGTTTGAAGGGATCAAATCCTGCAGCAGCTACAGCAGCTGACTCTCCCCATCTCCATCCTCCTGCCTGCAGCAACAGAGCTGGTGAGGAACATCTCCATCCACGCCAGCACAGCAGCCAGGCTTGGCCAGCCCGGGAGAACATCATTTCACAAGGTGGCAATTAAAATTTTATGCTCTGAGTTTTCCCTGAATGATTTTAAACCATCTTTTCTGATGACTTCCTAGTAGCAAGTTGAGTAAATTAGAATCTGAATGCAATCAACATCCTTGATTCCGACACCAGCCGGGGTCCGTCGGGGAGGCTGCATCTGAGCAGCTCTGCCTGACGAGGAAGGTCAAGGGCTTGGGGTCCTCGGAGGCTTTGCCCTTGGAGTATTGTCAGAGAGGGAAAGAAACATGAGAAAGTAGGACACAGTCCCTCAAGTAGCACAGAAATCCCACCCTGCTCGGCAAACTTTACTTCTTTCCCTCATCTGTGTGTTTTCTGTCACGTCTCAGAGATGGGACTTTGATGATAAATTAATAAAGGACCTGCAGCAGCAGCAGAGCCAGAACCAGCCCATTCCTGTCTATGGGGCCTGGGAGGGCACAGGGGCAATGCTCAGCACTCACTGCAGGGCCAGGGGTGCTCTCAGCTCACAGAGATCTCATTCCCTGAGTCTGCTCCCTCTCCTCTCCACCACTGACCTGGGCATCCCCGAGCTCCCAGCAGTGCCCACTTCTCCAGGTGGCTTTGTGCTTCCATGTCTGCCTGCAGCAAGGTGATGTCTCTGGGAAGCTCCTCGGGGGCTCTCAGCCTCCAGCTCCCCACACCAGATCAGTCTGTTCAACCCCCACGGCACGAGTTGTGCAGTGCTCAGCAGGGCTCAACAGACGCCAAGGACATGGGAAGGACATGTTCCTGGGCTCAGGCCCAGGCTAGGCGTGGGCCATGTGCCCCACACACACAGGGACATGCTGTGTCTGCTGGCACTGGGGATACTCCATCGGGACAGCCTCGCAAGCACGCAGCTGTGAAACTCCCGGAGCACAGCCCCCAGGAGAAACCTTGGGATGGAGACAATCCTGCTCCAAGAGGAGAGGGGTGGGAGAATTTTCCTTCCCAGCCACCAGCTCGGAGGCTCTGATCCACTGCAGCTGCAGGGGAGTGAGGTCACTTACCCCAGCCCTGGTGAGCTCAGGATGGCTGGCATGGGCTCAGCCTTTACTAAAGGCACAGGGAGCTGAGGCAGGGGCTGCTGGCAGCCCACAATCCTGCACCAGTCCTGGTAAACTCAGCTTGCAACCAGCACGGGATACCAAGGACAGGACCCTCCACGGTGGGGAGATACCCAGGAATGTGCCAGTGCCCATGGGCAGGTGGTGTCCAGGACCACCTCAAGCCAGCAGCCAGGCTGGGCATTTCCCTGCGGAGGAGGAGCCTCCCAGAGGCAGGAGCTGTATCCTGGCACCGGGGGAGCGCGGGGGTCCCTGGGGAGGAGCAGCTCGGCCATCCCAGGCGCTGTGGTGGGTACCATGGCCGGGGCTGCTCCATCTCCCGGTCTCCTCCATGGAATGAAAGCCGGGATTGTTTCACCTCCCGCCCCAGAGCCGGAGGTGTGTAAACAGTAAGAGCCGCTCCCTGCGCACTCGGAGTGAGAGGAAAACGAGGTGTTGAAAAGATGACAACCGGCTCTGCCCAGGAGTTCACCTGGGCAGGGAGCAGGGGCGGCAGGAGCTGGGAGTGAGGGATGAGGAAGGTGGGAGGGCCCCAGGAGGAGAGGAGAGGCTTAGAAAATTGTATTCTTTATGTTGGGAGCAGAAAGTATTCTCTGTCGCTTCCTGGCATCAAAGGATTTTCACTTTCTTGCTCCTTGAAGATGTAAAGGCGGGTACGCGGGATGTGGAGCGGGCCGGGCGGGGGCCGGGCGGGACCGGCGGATGAAAAGCGCCCTGTGCGGCTCCGCTCTCCCGGGGGCGATCAGGGCTCGGGAAAAGCCCTGAACGAACCTTTATCGGGGAGGGTTTAGCGCTGAGGTCATTGCTGCCCTTCCGCTCTCCAGCCTTCTCCTCCCTCGTCTGCTTGGGGGACCAGGCTGGGGTTTCCCCAGGAAAACCTGGCACGTCCCAGGTCCTCCCAGCGTGCTGCGGGTGCCTGTTTTGGGGCACTGTGGGGACACGGCTCCGTCAGCGCAGTGGTTGGTCAAGGCAGGACCACCGAGGCTCCCACGCTGCACTGTTGTGCCCGAGGCTCATGCAAAGTCCTCTTTCTCCAAAAGCCTTTCGAGAAAATCGACATTTGGTAGCAGCTAAGATGCCTCCATCCTTCAAAAGCATTCCCCCATCGCCATATAACACTCCAGGGAGGATTTATGCTCCGCCGCTGCTCCCTGGAGATCGATGTCCCAAGGCACAGGGATTTCTTTCTCACCTACCAGTGCCTAAGAGCAGCTGTTCGGGACTGGGTGGCATTAGGGGACAGCCGGCTCCTGCACGTTGTTACCACCTGGTGGCACCAGAAAAGGTTGTCAGAACAAGAACTAATTAATTCCAGTCGCAGTCTTTGGCTTGGGAATTTCCGCGCAGTTTTTCGGCTCGCTGTGGTTCGCCGTGTGGCTGTTAAACACCGAGTCAGGTTTTATAGCCTCGGGGTTAATGCTCGTGGGCTTCAGCCTCGCACCAGGGGCTGAGCACTCAAATAAGGGAGGGGGGGCTGTGCCTGCAGAGCTCGGCCCCTGCACCCCCTGCCCTCCCCGGGGGGCTGGCACAGCAATGGCACCGCGTCCTCCACGGGGTCACTCACAGAAGTGGATCCAAAATCCTTCAGAGCGATCCCAAATCACACTGGGGCTGGGTTGTCCCCCCTGCTTTGGGCACGGCAGGAGTGAGGACCAAGGGTGGCTGCTGGGACCAGCTGCATCCCAGCGCTGCCAACAGGAGACCCTCGGGGCTGGGGTGGGTCGGTGGGGGAAAACCCATCCGAAATTCCGCCCCAAACCGGGAGGGAGGTGTCAGCACCGCGGCCCCGGGGGTGGGACCTCCAGGAGCAGAGGTCGGGTCCCCGCGGGGCTGCTGACAGCAGCTGGATCTCCGGGAGCCTGGAAGTGACCCTAACGCTGTCCAAACAAACCCCGTCTCACATCTTTGCCGGGAGAGGCACAATCTGTCTCAGGCTCTGCGTCAGTGCAGAGGGAAGGGCCGAGCGCCACGGCTGGGGTATTCCCCTTCCTCCCGGAGTGTGCCATGGGGACACCTCGTCCCTCCCTGCTACGACTCTTCTTCATCCCCTGTGAATGGCATGGACAGGCACCAGGAGAGGGGACGGCAGATGGAGGGACAGTGTCAGAGGCACCCAAGCTGGTCCCACCAGCTGTGCTGCCCTCCTGAGAGGTGACCGTGGGGTGAGGGCTGCTGCTGGAGGTGACGGAGGCTGCAGGGACGGACCGGGACAGCAGGACTCACCTGCGCTGTCTCTGCCCACATCCAGCCCCGTGCAAGGCTGCAGGAGCCTCTCACGTTCTTCCTTTCCCGGTGATACCGCTAAGCAGGAGGTAAATTGAAGGCAGGACATCCGATGAAAGAGCTTAATTGCTTCAGGTTACATTCAAAAACACAGGCTAAATAAAGAGGTGGGGGGAGGTTGCAGCTCTTGATGACTGGAGAGATTTATGTGTCTCAGCTGCTCCTGATCAGCCCTGGTCACCTCCAGCTCCCCATCGCCTGTTTTCCACCTTCCAGGGTTGCCCCGTGTGTTGAAATGTTTGGGTGTCCCCAGAGGGCTGAGCCTTGGCCCCCATTAATCCCCCCTCACTGACCCGACAACAGGGAGGAAATTTGCCTCAATTAAACGTGTAAGGTCTCATTTCCCTTTGAAGTCGGAGCGGCACCAGGAACTGCAGGGGAGGTCTGGAGAATAACCAGAGAAACTGAGCTCAAAGTCTCAAAATTAGGGAACTGCTTGCTAGAGGTGAGCCTAAGCTTATGGAGCAGCCCTGACCCTGTCTCATCTCCCTCAGAAGAGTGCCCACATTCCCAAAGCAGAGCTGGAATGCCCTGGCAGGGAGGGAGAGCAGTGCAGAGATGCCAGAAGGATCAGTGAGGGACCCCTAATCCCCTTCAGCTGCTGTTCAAGGGAAGGAAAACCTCCTCTGCCTCTGTTTGGGCTCAGCTCTTCAAGGATGTGGAGATGGCAGCTGGCATTGACACCTCCAGAGAGGGGCTGAAGCCCCCAGGTCCTGCTCTGCCTTGGCCTGGGAGCATCCGTGCAGGATGTGGGGTGAGGACAGAGCTGCTCTGCAGCCCCATCCATGGACCTGGCAGTGCAGGGAAGGCTCATCCTGCCCGGAGCCACCCAGGACTCCCATGCTGGAATGAGACCTGAACTCACCCAGCCACATTTCCTGCATCTTCTGGCGCGGTGGGAATAACAGATCACCAGCTCCTGCCTGTCATCCATCCTGCTTATTTCCTGCACAGGGCCTGATTTATGCCTGCATCTCCTTCCCCTGTGCCATCGGTGCGTGCTGATGGATGGCCCCGCTCCCTGCTCTCGCTGTCCCCTTGTGCTGCATCAAACCATTAATTCTGTGCCAATGTAAACCTGTCTCACCTTCAAGACTTTAATTTTGCAAAAGCATAAACACCTTATAATCCGTCTATCTGGCTCCGGAGCTTTTCCTCCCCTCCCTTGGCTGGGGTTATCTGGGGTGAGGATGCAGCTCCAGAGGGGGAACAGCAGCAAATGTGGCCAGTGGGGCTGCCCCAGTCCCAGCACAGGGGACAGCTGGAAGGGACACTCCCCACCCCCATCATTCCTCTGGAGCACAGAACAGCCTCTGCATAATTCTGGAGAGATGCAGGAGGTGCAGCCAGGCCCAGTAAGTCATTAAATCCCAGGGTCAAGTGCTTGGAGAGCCACTAAGTGGCCTAAGCCCAGCTTCCAGACCCTGCACGATGCCCAGACCTTCTGTTCAGGGAGAGTTCTCACCCTGAATGAATCCCAGCATATCCTGGGGTTTTAGTCCTGAGGAAAATGGAGTTTTGTGAGGACCTGGGAACAGCCATGCAGCACTGCCCCACACTCCTGCTCCCACCTGCTCTGCTCCCAGCCTGCCTGGCACTCGGGGGTCCAGCTGAGGAACCATCCCCTGGGTGGGAGTCAGGCAGGACTTGTGACACTGCTTGGAAGCACCACACAAGAGTTCCTGGGGCACTGGCAATTTCCCTCCGGCACTGGCAATTTCACCGTGGCCAGGAAGGAAAAGAAAACTCCAGTGATGTGGCAAAAGCAGCTGTGTAAATCCTGGCACTGCACAAGGGTTGGACACGGTGAGCTCAGAGGTATTTTCCAGCTTCATATTTAATGGTTCCAAGGGACATGTGTGTCACTGCCCTGCTGTCTGCTGCTGAACGTGTGGGTTCCTGAGAGAGGGACACAAGGAGCTGCAGCCACCAATGTCTCTGGGCCAGCCCTGGGGCAGGGCTCTGACCTGCACAGCCCAGAGGGACAGACAGAGCCATGGCAGGTCACACTCAGGGCCATCACTGCCCACCCCTCAGTCCCCAGTGAGTCCTGCAGCATTTTGTCCTTCCTTCCCCAGCTTTCCTCTTTCCCCTTTTTGATTCTTGAGTCATTTGTCTCAATCTTTGGCAATTCCTACAGCATAGAAAAATCCGTGCCACTCCTCCCTTTGGGGAATGACATGCTGCAGTTCCGTGGCTGCCATCCATTCAGTGCCAGGTTATGAAAATGAAGATATCTTTCAGCACTACAGACCTGTTAATCAGGGGAATGGCTTCAGAGGGCTTTTGTGGGCTCTGTTAATTTGTGCTGCATTGAGCCACGCAGAGCTGAGAGGAGCATTAGGGGCAGCAGAGAAGGGAATAAATCAATGCAGGGATGGAGGAGTGCTGGGCTGGCTGTGCCAGGGCTGCCGCACTCTCACTTAAACACTTTCCATCCATCAGAGCCTGCAGGTGGAACTCTGCCTCCCAGGCAACAGGTTTTGTCTTTAACAGCTCAGTGTGTGCTGTGCAGGCTCCTCAGGGTGGGGAGCAGCTGCTCCTGCCTCACCTGGCTGGCCCAGCTCCGAGCAGCCCCAGCCTGGCCAGGGGCTCTGCCTCGGGGGCTTTGGCAGCTCGAGGCAGCAGCTCTGGGGTGCTGGGAGAGGCTGAGGGGCTGGGCACCCCATGGTTGTTCTGTGATGACACAGAATCATGGAATCACAGGATGGTTGGGTTGGAAGGGACCAAGGGACCTTAATGCCCGTCCTATTCCACCCCCTGCCATGGGCAGGGACACCTTCCATTTGCCCAGGTTGCTCCAAGCCCCATCCAGCCTGGCCTTGAACACTTTCAGGGGTGGGGCAGCCAGAGCTTCTCTCAGCACCCTGTGCCAGGGCCTCAGCACCTTCACAGCCAGAAATTCCTTCCCAATATCCCAATTAACCCTGCCCTCTGGCACTGAGAAACCATTCCCTTCTGTCCTGTCTGCCCAAAGTCCTTCTCCAGCTCTCTTGGAGCTCCTTTAGGCACTGGAAGGGACTCCTAAGTCCTCCCACTATTGCCCTGAGACAGGAGAAGACAAACCCACCCCCCTTCTCAGAGGTGGCCCAGTTGAAAGTCGGGTTGCCCACAGCAGGGCTGTTCCCTGTGTGAGCATCCTGCTGGGAATTCAGCTGCAGGGAGGTGAGATCTGGCCAGTGCCCTGTGGTTAGTGCCACCGCCCCGTGGATGCCCTGGGAAGAGAAGAACCTGCTCCATGTTCCACTGGGCAGCTCTTCCTGCACATGTCAGAGGCAGCCTGGGGAGGAAGTAATTCAACACATCCATTAATAATCAGCACTTCCCTTCCCCCACTCGTGCCAATAGCCTGACTTTGGGAAATTCATAACTTCTGCTAAGTGGGATTTTCCTTTTATCCTAATGGCCTTCTGGCAAACAAAATCCATCAGCCTCCCTCTGCAGTGCCAATCTCCCGTCCTTCTGGAGGGGAGACCAAGGGGATGCAGTGCAGACCCTCCATGCAGGGGTGCAGGGCGAGCCCTCCTCACTCAGGATCATCGGGAGCACATGCTGTCCTCTGTCCTCCTTTAGGCTGAGATGGAGTTCTTGCCTCTGAAGGAAATGTTGCATTTTCATTGGGTTTCATTCTTTAGGAAAAGGAATCATTCATGTCTCCTGCCTTTGAAACCTGCAAGTCTTATCATCTTGCTGTTAATAATGTTCTTTTTTGCTGAAATGTTTCAGAACAGCAGCTTTTAAGTCTTTGCTGTGGTCAGACAATGGGGAGATGGCATCAGCTCCATGCCTGTGAGTGGGCTCCAGGGAATTTTAAGGGAGAGAGATGCTGGAAGTTCAGTACCAAAGAGATGGATTAGGATTGTTACCAACTCACGGTGCTGCTCAGAAGGAAAGGTCAAACAAGATTATGGCCTGACTGGGTGATGGAGTTCGGGTTTTCCTACACAGAGGTGAGGGCAGTGGAGGAGCCAGGTGGGTGCTGGGACCCCAGCACTGGCTCAGGTGACAGGGAGTGACCAAGCAGGAGAAAATACTTGGATGGTTCAGAGATGGTGCAGCGTCCAGAGAGCTCATCCCATCTAGAACTCATGGATAGCTCAGGGAGCAGCCATCTGCAGAAGAGCCTTTTCCAAGCATGGTTTGCTCCTGGTATTTCACCAAGCACTGCCTGGACCACCCAGTACCCTTGGATATGGAGAAATGGGTAAAAAGGAAGAGTTTTGGAGTTCTCACTGGGAATGAGGTGCCTGATGAGGGCAGGTTTTACACTCAGGAAAGAAACGTCACCTGTGGCTGCCACCTTCCCCAGGCTGTGGCCATGGGGATCTGCCCATCCCTGCCACAGCCCCCGGGGAGTGAACCCCACTTGTTGCTGGGACCCCCTTGCTGTGGATAACCCTGGGATGCCCCCACTGTGGGGAGCACAGGGAGTGCCGAGGCTGTGGGTCCTCCAGGAGCTCTGGATTTGTTTTCCCTTTGCCCAAGGATGCTCTGGGTGAGCCTCTGCAATTTGCTTTGGGGTTTTCAGCAGCACAGAAAGCTCGTGTTGCCTTTGGAGAAGACATCAATGGCTGGCAGCCTGCAGCCTTGCCCTCAGCCCCCTCCCCATGGCCACAGGAGAGGGAAGGGGCAGGCAGGAGGCGCTGGGGCTGAGGCGCTGCAAAACGCTCTTTGTCAGAGGAGGAGCAGAGATTTTCATGCATTCTGTGTACATTCCTTCTGGGCTGGCTCTGGCTTTGTGTTTCAAAATCTCCTGGTAACTCTCTCCTACTGCACTCTGCCTTTCAGCTTTGTGGGTTTTGCTTTTTTTTTCCCTCCAGGCCGGATTTTCTGGCTTGGTTTGGGGCTCTCCCCTGCCCACCCCCTGCAGCTGCTCCCGTGCTCTGGTTGCCATTGGCTCTTTGGAGGCAGCGAGACTCAGGGTGCTCTGCTCCCCCTGCTCACCCCAGAGGAGGGGATCCCTCTGCCTCTGAACACGTCCTCCAGACCCAGTGGAAGGCGGGAGAAATCTCTTCATTCCCATGGATGTTCCATGAATCCCAACACCTTCCCTTGGGCACAGAGCACCAACCTGGCCTGGGTGGTTAAGCACCTGGAACAGTCCCAGCCACGATGTCGAGGATGAGTTTGGATGGCAACCCGGGCTGGGGGGAGGCTGCTCAGGCCATGGAGTAGGGCAGTGATGGAAAATCCATCTGAACACAGAGGTCCTTAAAGCACCTCCTGTGCAGTGATGAACCTGCTGTGTCCCAGCTGCAGGACCCTCGGGCACTTTGCTTCCTCCCCTGTTCTTAACTAAGTTTGATAAACATTTGGAGATTTAGAGCAATCATAAGACATAAAAAAATTGCAGAAATCAACATCCTCCATTGTATCAAAGTGCTTATTTCTTCCTTCCAAACAAAACTTAGCTGAAGATAATTTCTTCTTGCCGAAAGGCCAGTGTTCAGTGAAATGGTGTTGGGAAGAGGATATAAAACCTTGGTCCCTGTCTCTGTTGAAGTCGAGGGGGGGAAAAAATCCCAAAACACCAAAGGCCTTAATGCTTCTCTCAGGGAATCTGTAGAAGCCATGAGGCAGCCTGGGGAGTGCCAGGGGCTGCAGCTTCTGCTGTCCCTGCCATGTTCCACTTCAAGGAATTTCGGTGCTTCCCAGTCTGCGGGAAAAGGAGGGAATGGTTTTCCTTCACCTCGAAGGATTTTGCAGACTTGTTGTGTGAGGCCTTGACTCAGTTTCATCCATCCAGAATCTGGCTTTTTATTTTTTTAAGCAAACTCTTCTCAGAGATGATAAATGCCAGCCCAGCCTCGGCCATTCCCCTCATGCCATCCACCAGACCGTGACACCAACCCGAGCTGCAGAATCCCCTCTGGGTGCTGGCAGCCCACAATTAGCTGTGATGAATGGGAGGCTCCAAAGAGAGATACTGAAAGATAAGTTGCTCAAGAGGTTTAAAAAATGAACTGTAAGGGTTTGGGGTAAAGAATAAGCCGGTCTCTGCCAGGAGGGAGGGAAAGCTGGCTTTAACACCCTCATCATCCGGCCACATCAGTGTGTGTGCACAGATCTGGAAGGAAATTTTGTCCAATTTGTGCCTCTTTTCTGAGAGCACATAGAGCACTAAATCTGTAGTTCTCATGTAAAAAGCAACTGCTGCTTAGTTGGATTTAAATCCTTATCAGCATAGAGGCACTGTTTGTTTTTAAACAAGGAGAGGCCGGTGTGGAGTGAGATTTCTCACTAATTAGAAATTGCTGTGTGGGGCAGGGCAGGAAGGGAGATTGCCTTTTAGGCCAGACCCTGTGTAAGAGAGAACCTCATATTCCAAAGTACAATTATGAACATGTATTCTCCCCCCAAGCTCTGAAGCACAGAAAAGAGGCTGTTAAATGCTGAAATATTTACTTTGCTTTCTGAGCTGAGGAGCCAGAGGTGACAGCAGCAGCTTTGCTACAAGAGCACTCATCACAGAATAGGGGAGTCATAGAATGGTCTGGGTGGGAAAGGACCTTAAAGCTCAACCAGTCCCACCCCTGCCATGGGCAGGGACACTTTCCACCATTCCAGGTTGATCCAAGTCCCATCAAACCTGGCCTTGGACACTCACAGGAATAGGGCGGCCACAGCTTCTCTGGGCACCCTGCGCCAGTTCCATGGTATGTCCCTGTCACACAGGTATCACTGTGACTGGTTCTCCTGGGTGTACTGGGCCCCTGTGATAATTTCTAGACCTCAAATAATTTTCTTTTACTGCAGAAGACTTGATTCTAAAGTTAATTTTTCCAGTCGACACACTGAGCTCTATTAACTTGCTGGCCTTTGTGAGGCTCATTAGGTGTCTGGGGTCTTTCCCTTCTGCCTCGAGGCCAAGGGAATGGTCTCGTTAAATAAGATGGCAGAATCTCCACAGAAGAATTTTGCAGTTCGTGCCAATTAACAAATCCAGCAATGCTTTTAGCTTTTCTTCTTCAGGTAGCCCAGAGCCCATTGCCCAGGCACATAGCGGGCTGTGTGTGTTCAGAAAGGGCTGTTAATAACTAGAATGGCTGCTCCAGGATTGGGAAGAGTTTGAAGCCCCTGGGAAGCCCTGAATGCAGAGGAGTGTGGCTGTGGTGGAAGCCACCCCACAGAGAAAAAGGGAGTGCTGGCCTGCAGGATGTCCTGGGATGGAGGACTGAGGCAGGCTGGCTGTCTGAGGCCTCTGCTGGAAATGATCATAAAGCCTTTAAAGCAAACAAAGTTCCCTGAAACTGAAAAGGTACCATTTGAATGCACTCAGAAAGAGGAGGTTTGAGCAGCACGATCCATTCTGTCTCCAAAATGTCACAAAACATTTATACAGCTGCTCAGTTGGCATTAAAATCTAGGTCTTGTGCAGGAACATGGCAAACAGCTCCAGGTCACTGGGAGAAGTCCAAGACCTCCAGCAAAGGGTGGCTGGGGCCGCTGGCGTCCGGCAGCTGCGGCGGGAGCAGCTCCTCGGAGCAGATGAGCCGCAGCCACGGGCAGTGCCAGCAGCCACCGCTCCTGGGCTTGGCAGAGCAGCCGGGCTGGAAAGCGCTTTCCCTGCGCAGTGCAGGGCGCTGCTTCCCGAAGGACTGCTGCCTGAAATACCGCATCCAGCGCAGGCAGAACCGAAAAGGATGGAGAAAAGAAACAAAAGGAGAGGGAGGTGCCAGTATGGGCAGAGATATCCCGTTGCCTTGGCTGTGAGAGCGGGAGCGGAGCTCCCTGGTGAGCGCACAGCCTCTCCTGATGGTGGGAGCCGGGAAAACACCAAGCAGTCGTGCCGGAGGACTGGCTGCATCGGCAGGAGGGTGGTGGCTCTCTTTGCTCGCTATCTCCTCTCTCCACTGCTCCTGTTCCTCACGGCCTGTGTCACCCTGTCCCCCTTCGCTGTCCCCTCCTTTGTCACCCCGCGAGAGGCCGATCCCGCTGCCGGCGCTCGCAGGTGCCTCGGTCCCTCCGGTGCCCGCGGGCAGCTCAGGCACCGCTGCCGCCTCTGTAACCACGAGAGCAGGTGGGAGGGCCGTGAGACCCGTCCCTGTGTCCCACCCCTCGGGAGCAGCCATGTGCCCTCACTGCCAGCCCGGGGCAAGCACCGGCGCTTTTCTCCAGCCCAGAGCAGAGGTCTGCGGCTTTGGGTGAATATCCCGACTTTGATCCTTTCTCCTGGCTGCGGTTCCCTGTTTACACAGACAACCACAGCTCTTTGTATCCTCACTCATCAGCTCCTCGGAGGCGTTTCCTGATCCCCACGATACGGTCCCAGTGTCTGCGCGGGGCTGAGCCACATCTCCGCGCTTCTCAGCCTGCCCCGACACATTCCCCCGAGCTTCTCGTCACTGATCTGGGTTTGTTGATGGTGGCAGCAGTCCCAAACAAACCCAGGGGGGACGGAGCTCTCCTCCCCGGGCAAGCACGGCTTTTGTTCCCCAAAAGGCCAGCGTAGGAGGAGACCCACCTGGAGCAGGCGGCGCACGGTGAGCGCCGGGCAGCACTCCATGGAGGACATGCCTCGCTTACTCTGCCGCTCTTTCACGTGCATTAGGGGGTTTTTGGTTCTCTTTTATTTTTTTTCTTTCTTTCTTTTATCCTCCCAGCCCTTCTGGCAGGCTTTTGACTACACATAATGACTTGGAAGGTGCGGCGAAGGTTCTGGCAGCCGCAGCGCGGGGCGGGAGCTCGGCCAAGGCGTGGGGCCGCACAGTGGTTTCATCCCATTTGCAAACTATAAGGCTGCCTTTGAGCGGGGGGGCAGAGCAGGGAACATGTGCTAAACATCATGTCGGGAAGCTTAGCGCATTACAGGGAACAGCGCCGGCCACGCACAAACGGAGCTGCTCTGCGAGCTGCGAGAGGCAGGCGCAGGCAAGAACCGTCTCTGTTGATTTAGGGCTGAGTGAACAGCTCTGGCAGGGCAGGTAGGATGGGCTTCTCCAGGTGTTACAGTCGAGCAAGTGTCAGAGTGGCATAAATCAGAGAGCTTTGCCCGTGTCTGTCAAACGCTGGAGGAGAACTCCACGGTGTCTGAGGGCGCACAAAGGAGCGTGGGGTAACGAGATGGAGAGTCCTTGGGAAAATAAAAACCCAGACACCAACCTGCAACATGTGCCTCCAGGCTGGGCCCCAAAAAACTTCCCTCAGCAACCTGGGGTGGCACAGAGACTTCTGCTCCTGGTCAGCACTGCTGTGTCCCCAAGGGGCTCACGTGCCAAGTGCCTCCAACAGCCCCAGGGTAACTGGGTGACCAGCTCATCAACCATCAACCCACCCAGGGTGTTTGTGGGCTTCCCTTCCTGCTCTTTGTGTGGTTCCCTTCCTGCCATCCAGAGGCCACATTTGATGTCCTGAGGTGGATTTGATGCCCTGGGTGTCCAGGGTGCTCTCACAGCCAAAATACCTGCAGGACTGACAGGCTTCATCCATCATCGGGCTCCTTGGGATGGTGGCACGGACTGAAGAGTGAACTTCAGAGCTGGGCTTGTGTGTGCTGACTGATGGGATCGGCCGGGTCAAGTTCCATGGGATTTCAGAGGAAGGTTCAAAGCTCCAGTTAAACCTGACATCTCCCCTTCAAAGGAATTCTGGTGTGTCCCTCACTTTCCCCGCCCCATGTGGCAGGAGCGCGCCGTGTCCGGGCTGGGACTGCTCGCAGGGGCTGCTGACAGCTGCAGCCAGATGAGAGCCCCAGAGTCCTGCAGAGACAGAAGGGCTTTTCCAGACCTTTTTGAACTCTGAGAACCCACAAAATGAAATGTCCGGGTATCAGTTTTGGGAGAGAAAAAGGATCAAAGCAGCAGAAGGAAAGCTGAGAGTCTTTTTGTAGACAGAGGAGGATGTTCTCCCTGCCAGGCCGAGGGTGAGCACAGGCCATCCTACACATCCCACTGTGGTCACAGCTCCTGCCCTGCTCCGCCTCGGAGCATCCACCGGGCCAGGCAGTGGGACCAGCTCGGGGTCAGAGGGGATTGGGCTGAGCTGGACTGTGCTGGGCAGACCTGGCTGCTTCCAGCTGGGTGACAAAGATGCTGGTCCAACATCACCGAGTGTGCACAGGCTCAGAGCCTCTCCCAGCTGCTCCAGAGCCCAGCTGCACATCGGGGAATGTGGGCCTGGGGCTGGGAACAGCTCCCCTTTCCTTGGCCTGGTAGATCACCCTGGTGATGCTGCATGTCCCAGTGCACAGAGAAAGGTCCACAATGGCATCTCAGTGGCCGTGACATTCCCTGCTGCTGTCCTCTCACCCAACACTGAAGCACTAACAGGTCCCACATGGATGTTGCATCACCAGGGCTGGAGACCTGCTTTTCCTGGTGCTCGTGCTGCACCCCAGTGTGTGAGCAAAGGGACAGACCCACAAACTGCCAAGCAAAGCTCCTGCTGTCTCTGGTGGCACCTGGCACAGCACTCACCAACCCGTTTGGAGCTCGGCAGCCCTGCAGCCAGAAAGGTTTGATACCCAGGAATCTGTGGTGGCTGAGTGGTGACAGTCACACACATGGCACAGGGAGAGTTCCTTCCCTTCAGTGCTCACAGCTCCGAAGGAGAGAGGGAATAGCCCCACCTGACAGGAGTGAAAGCGGCGTCTCCCCTCTGGCCCCTCTGGGAGGATGGAGGCAGCAGTTCCAACATCAATGCTCCCCAAAGCAGTCTGGCTCTGCAGGAGGCCCTGGCACTGCCCTCCATGCCAGGCTGGGTGACAGGAGCCCCAGTCAAGCATGGGCAGGGGGACACGGCCAGTGTCACACCCTTCCAGCAGCAGCACTCTCTGCTCCACTGCTCCCTCCCCTTCCCTTTTTCCATTTGTTTGTTCATTCCTTCTTTATTCGCCACAATTGTCCTTAATGGAAACAGCATCTCAGCAGAGTCACCCTGCAGGAAAGCTCGAGCACAGAGGGATTTTTGTAGATGGCTTTAATAAAAACATTGAAGGTCTGTTGTTCTTATAGTGCTGTGTGATCCATTAAGTCTATTAAATACAACAGAGGAAAACTGTGAAAAAAGCCAGAGGAGGCCATGATGTCACAAAAAACAAATGAGCCAGGGCTGCTTTCCTGCTCCTCTCCAGTTCCACAGCCCTGCCCTGTGCCTGCCTGGCCCTGCCAGCAGAGTGGGGGCCTGTGCTTGATCACCCTTCACTTGCCACATGTGCAGGTCTGTGTGTGTACTTGGGTTCCCCTAAGTTTGTAGTCCCTAGATATTAATCCAGAGGATATTAAAGCTGAGGACCCAGGAGGTCTGCTCCTCCCTGCTGCAGACAGACTGCTCCCCAACACACGTGTGCTGGGCCATGGCAACCGTGTGTCAGCCAGGGCCTGGCTGAGCTCTCTGAACCCCTTAAAATATCTCTGTGCCCCTTAAAACATCTTTGTGCCCCCTAAAACATCTTTGTGCCCTTGGAAACATCTCTGCACCTCTTAAAACACCCCTGCACCCTTTAAAACCTCCGCGTGTTCCGCAGATCACTCACCAACGGCAGACAGCCATGGATGTGGGGATACGTGTCCCCTGCCACCTGCCACAGCTCAGGTCTGGCCAGAGGCTCCAGCCTGAGCCTAAACAAGGCTGGAATCCAGCCTGGGCTCTGGGACAGATGCTCCATCCCGCTCAGTACCAAGTGGCTGTGGAGGGGTGGAGAGAAATATGGCAGGAGGGAAGTTTTCATGGATGGGGAGCAGCTGCACGGGTGAAACTCCTTCTGCCAGGAGAGGAGGGGAAGGTGAAGCCAGGAATGGAATGAGTGAGAGCAAGAAGGGGCATCGTGGTATGGGATTGGCATGGCATGGATCATCATAGTGTGGCATTGTCATGGCATGGTATCCCCCCTGGGTGTCATGCAGAGTTCCATCTCTCCTGCACCACCCAGGCTTCCCATCATCACCAAATCCTCCTCAAAGGCTGGACCTCCCTGAGCTCCAGGCCTGACGTGCCCTCTGGGATGTGCTCTCTGGCAAAGCTGGGGGTGTCACCCCCAACCCTCTCCTGACACTGCAGTGATGATGGACTGCCTGGGAAGTGCTTGGAGATCCTCTGCTTGGAGAGCATAAGGATTATTTTGCATTCATCTCTTTATCTCTTACATATCTTTGTGCATCCTGGCTAGATCTCACTCTGACCTAAGCCTTTATTCCTAGATATAAGGAAGGCTGAAGGCAGGAGGCAGGGAAGCAGGGATGCTGGAGGTCTGAGCTTTGTGGTTCACCCAAGAACAGGAGAAGATGCCCATGGGTACGTGCACAACACGAGGGGCTGAACCCCCTGCTCTGCTTTAGCACGTGGCCACAGCACAGCCTGGGATGGTGACCCAGAGCAGATCCCTCCACGAGCCCAGGGAAACAGTGGGACAGGCTGGAGCCAGCCCCCCGTGGAAAACCAGCCCAGGCCCCCGGCAGCCCCGGGGAGTGCTGCAGCAAGCAGGCATTCCAGCAATTCCCTGCGCAAACAACACAGGATAATCCATCTCTTCTGTTTATTTGCACAAGATAGTTTTTTTGTTGACACTCGAGAACCTTCTTCCTCTGGTCCCCCTTCCCTGGGTTCTAGAAAACGTTAACTCCTTGTCTCACAGCAGCACCAGAGCCCTCCCAGTGCCAAACTGGGAAAGCTGATGGGACTCAGACAGGCAGTGGCTGGGAACATCCACAGAGGCAACCAAAGCTGGGTTTGAGCCTGGACAGGGTGAGTAGGGAGAGCTGCTGCTGCTGTGTCACCCCCTGCAGTGTCCTGTCCCCTCCACAGCGATGCCCTGGCCAGTCACTGCCAGGCTGTCAGAGTTCACCCACCCCCTTGGGCCCCCTGCCAGAGTCCACCTGCCCATCACCAAAGCCTCTTCATTGATATTTCAGCTGTTAGACCAAAATACAGCCCCTACCAAAGCCTCTCGGCTCGGGATGCTCCAGCCCCTGCCAGATGAGCTTTCTCCAGGAAGAGCACAAGGAATCAGTCACGTACAGGGTGATTTTATCCCCTGGGTGTCCTCCCACGTTCTGCCGGGCTGCAGTTTGTACTTCTGGAGTTGCTTAATCAACCCTGTTGGACCTGCCTTCAAAGACGGTGCCTAATCCTTTCTGGAAACCTCCTAATACCTTTGGCTACTTCCCTGCTTCGTGGCCATGAATTACAGTGGGCCAGGCCAGTCCTTCCTCAGTATCAGCCCTTCTGGCCCTTTTCCATCCACGATGACTCCAGAGTGGTGTTCAGACTTCAAACAGACCCCCAAAACCTGTCATCCCTGGGCTTTCACAGTTCCAGGCACCAGCCATTGGAATGGTATTCCTGGCTGTGGCACTGGGGAACCACAGTATTTGGGACCAAAGCAGCAGAGAACTGCTCTATGTGCAGTTTCCAGCAGAGGAACAATTTGTAATTCTGCTTTTATTGTCCTGGTACACGAGGGAAACATCACTTTGCCAGGAAGTCGTGCCACAATGATTCACAAGGATCCGCTTGGGCTGCTCAAGTGAAAAAAGGAGTAAATCACAGAATCCCAGAATGCTGTGGGTTAGACAGTATCTTAAAGCTCATCTCACAGGTTTACATGCCCACAATTCCACCCACCACAGCTACAGCTCCTGGCTCTGCTCCCACCAGAGCGGGGTGATGCCTTAAGTTTTAACTTTTATATTTTCCAAATCCTGTACTGCCTAGTGTGTAACTCTGAAACTTCATACAGCCTGTTAGCTACTGTTCCCTCATGCTGGTTAGACATAACAAACCCTCTCTGGGCCTGAGCTCAAGGACACCTTGTTGTCCTAGGCCCCAAAACAAGTAAACCAAAGCCTCTGAATGGGGGAGCAAACTTGGGGCAATTACATCATTACCTGAAATTGTAATTGGAGAATTAATCCTGAAATGCAAATGGACCAAACTTACAAAAGTGTGAAAAACCTGTGACCCAGCATCCATCTTGGTGTAGCCTCTTGACTGCCCAAGGTGTACCTTTGAAGGCTCTTCGATAAGTACCCACTTAATTCTCTTAATCTTGTGGAGCCTTTGTTTTCAGGTAGCCAGTTCAAGGCATCAGGGGCATCCCCAGAGTGTCACCAGCTCCTCCAGCCACCTGGCCGTGGGGATGGCTGAGCATGGCTGTGTCCAAGAACTACCACAGAAAGCAGGAAAACCCCAACACAAATTCCAGAACCCACATCAAAACCCACTCAGTGGAAATACTGCCATTTCCTCTTCCTTTTTCAGGGCACCTACAGACCTCATACAGCAGCTTGACCAGCCCAGTCCTCAGATTAGGATCTCCTAAAGCTTTTCCTCTTCCTTCAGGGACAAAGTGCAGGTGTCTCTGCAGGGCTCTGCCTCAAAGCCAGTGTAAGCAGGAGACTGCTTGATTGCAGAATTGGGTCTGAATAAAGAAGTCTGGTCTAGGAATAACAACACTCGCAGCGATAGAGTGCATTATATAATGCCCCATAATAAAAGATGTTACAGCATTACCAGGAGACAGGAATGCAGAGGGAAGGAAGGAACAGACGTGACAGTGATAAATCAATCTGGAGAAGAAATACCAAATGCAATATACTCTTTGTCTCCTTTTGTCTGAGGCTCTGTAGATGTTTCCAGGTTTGAACAACGGAGCTCGCAGGAACCTGCTCCTGCATCGAGAGGAGTTTATTAAACCCCTCCATAAACAACCTCTGCGAGGCACCTCTCCCGCTCCCCCCGTTCCTCTCTGGCAGCTGTTGGACAGATGTGCAGTGCTGCTGGGCAGGAGGGGCAGCACTTCCAGGTGAGATAATTCATCCCTAAATTGCTCCCAATGAGGATAATGTGGGATGTAAGGAAGCTGACAATAAAATTGGTTCTAAAAGTTGCCAATTAGGGAGGAAACAGCAAAAGAGGCGAGAAGAGACGGCGACTCCCCGATGTGGGCAGGGAAAGGCTGAGGTCGCAGGGGGCTGAAGCTGGGGGCAGAGCTCTCTGTCAGCCTGCACCCCAAAACATAGAGCAGGGCTCTCTGCAATGGGGCAGGGAATGCTCCCCGTTCCAGAGACTGTTGCACTGCTGTGGTTATGAGATTATTTAACTTTCGAGGCCTCCCTTGAGCAAGGGGCTTAATCACACATCTCATTTCCAACACTTAAGTGAGTCCATTGACTTCAATGATTTTCTTCAAAGGAACAACAGAGACATTTAAGGCACTGAGCCCTGCTGGATCAGCCCTGGGCTCTCCTCCCAGGGCTCCAAATTGACCACTTGCTTTTATGTAGGGCTGGGTTTTTTCCCTATCTTTGATGCTGTTAATTTGCTGCTCTTATGACTTTTAACCAGAAGGAACAAGACGGCTGCAATTCTTTTTTTTTTTTTTTTAACTCTGGAAATTAGGAGGAAAAAATGGTGACCTGTGACTCTATCCCAAGGTATGAAGTTGTCATTCCTCATAACATCTCCTGCAGTTCCACTCGATCTGTCACGCTGCTCTGGCCAGGAGTTTTAATATTGGCACAAAGTAAAATGATGGGATAGCTGCCAACGCTTGGAGCTGCTATCTTAAGTAGCATTAATCCAAAATTTCTAGAGTATTCCAGGTGGATTTGGGGTTTCCTCACACTGTTTTGGGGTGCAGCTCGGTGCTGGTGTGCAGCACAGCTGGTGGGAGGCTGCAGGGCCTCAGCTGTCCCTTCTCTGCCAGACAAAAGGGCATTTTGGGGACAGCTGAGGGACACAGCCTGGCCCAGTGCCACAACTTAACCCCACTGGTCCTTGGCCCCTGAAGGCTCTGAATAGTAAATGATTCACAGCCATGACTTTAACGAGCTTTGGCGTTCCATTCCCTTATTTATCTTTACAGTAAAAAGCAACATTTCTTCCCTTTCTGATGAGGCAGGGGAAAATAGGAATGCTTGCACCTTGTGCCACCAGCAGCTCCTCTCCAGTGGTGACTGCAGCACAAGAAGCCAGACCCTGGAGAGCCAGGTCCCTGCTGCGCATGGGCTGAGGTGGTGACACCCATGGGCCAGGCTTTCCTGGGATGGGGAGGGAACAGAGGGGAAGACATGGGGCAGGGGGCAGGGCTGGGCTCCTGGCAGGATCCTGGTTTTCAGGCTTGCCGTAGAGGGATCACCTGGGCTCAGTGAGGAGGATGCTCCTCCAGTCCTTTTTCCTTTAGAAGGAGGGACAGGAGCAAAGCTGGCAGGGATGGGTCCCCAGGACTCCCCACTCTGTGCCACCCCTCTGCCTCGTGCCCTCTCCAAGTAACCTCCCTTCTCCTCTCTGCTCCTTCCTCTTCCTCTCCTTCCATTTCTGCTCCCACCATGACTTCCCCTCCCTGTCACCTCCACTCACACCCTCCCTCCCCCCTGCTTTATCTCTGGATACCAAGGAAGATTAGACTTTTTTAATTACGGATCGGTTTGGCCGCGGTGTCTCCAAGCCTGGCCCAGCAGCCAGGCTGGCTCAGATGTTCCCGCGTGCAGCCTTTCTGCCTGGCTACACTTGTTTATTCCTCGTTCATTAGCTTTTTTACGTTGCTGGAGATCTGAGGCACTCACATGGCGCAGGAGGCTCGAAGTGACAGCAGTAAAAGCCGCTGCTAGTGAGATTATAGCTGCTCTGAACTGCTGCTGGCGCGGGTGGGAGCGCTCAGAGGGCAGGGGCAGAGCACTGCCTTTGTGCCAGCTCAAAGGGCCCTGTCAGAGCTCATCAGGCAGCCTCCTGGAAAAAGGGAACTTTCCAAAACCCCATGAGAACTGGTTAAATTAACCCTTTCCCTGGTGGCCACCCCTTTGGAGGCTCCCAGCAGAGGCAGGAAGCTGCCTGTGCCGGCTCTGGGCCCCACAATGGATTGTGTGTGCACCTCATGCTCAGCACAAACCCTCTGTCCTCTTTATCAACAGGCTTATTTTTATCAAATCAGGACAGAAACTTGGAAATCTTGCCGTAAGTCAAGTAGAAAATTATCAGCCCACAATCAAAACACCCTCTCTGTCCTTAATTAATTCCCTGAGCTGGCTCTACCCACACACAGGGCACCACAGAGCCCTTGGCACTGGCCCAGTGGCCCTACCAACCCCCGTCTCTGCAGCCACCCAACGTGGTCCCTTCTCTTTTTCCTGCCCTCCTTCCTGTGAGATCCTGTGGGAGAGGATCAGGAGGGGACGCAGAGCTGAGCCCTGCATGTGGCCGGGTGCTGCTGCAGCTCCAGCAGCAGCGGCTGCAAGGGAGCACATCTCCAGTAAACCTGGATTCCATGTAATTGCAGAGGATTCCTAGGAACCCTAGTGGGGCAGAGGAAGCTGGGTGGTGAATGGTCCTAATCAGCTGCTCCCCAGCCATCCCTGGGAGTGTTCAAAAAACCTGTGGATGTGGCCTTGGCAGTGCTGGGGGAACAGTTGGACTCGATGATCTCAGAGGCTTTTTCCAACCTTCAAGACTGTGCGATTCCATGACTGTATGAACATCCAAGCTCCCCATGGCCAGCCTAGTGACAGCCAGCTGTGCTGTCACAGTGCTGTGATCTCTCAGGAGGGTCAAGGTGTCTGCGGGCAGCTCCCGTGGTCCCCTGGACACTGGGGGAAGAGTCCGGATGCGTTGTCAGCCCCCAGAGCCCTGCTCCTGGGAAAGAGGCTCCCTGCTCCCACTCCAGGGTGTTTACACTGAGCCCTGACAGATGGGCCCAGGCTGTGGATGTTTATACAGCATCTCCCAGGGGCTCCAGATGGCCCCTGAGCTCCCAGGCCCTGCTCCTCTCTCTGCTCCCAGCTGGGCTCCCGGGCTCAGAGCTCCGCCAGTGCGGCAGCATCAGGACAGGGATGGTGCTGCCCTCTAAACACCCCTGGGCTCGTCCCTCCCCATCAAACACTGCTGGCAGCATTGCTGGGGACTCTCAGGTGTCACCACTGCCTTCAAAGTCCCCGGTAACCTTTGGCTGAGGTACTGCCAAAGCCAGGGAGGAGAGAGGAAAGAAGCCTTGGAGGATGGGGAGCATCCCAGATCCCAGCACCATCTTCTCAAAAGGGCTGTCCCCACAGGACAGTCCCCAGCCCGACCAGTGCCACCCTGGGCTGGAGCAGGAGGATGTTGGTCACCATGGTTGTGCTTGGGGGATGGCTATGGGGACACTTGGCATCAGGGGATACAAAACCCTGCTTTGTGCAGGTGCTGTGTGGTGTGGTGTGCCATGCTATGGTCCCGTGTGGAGTGGTGTGATGCCATGTGGTGTGGCACAGTCCCTCCTGGCATGGAACTGCATGGTGTTACGGTGTCCCATAAACTGGATTGATGTCCCAAGGAGTGCTGTGGTGTCCCTTCAATTGGTGTGGTGTGCCATGAACTGGTGTGGTGTGCCATGAACTGGTGGGGTGTCCCATGGATTGGTGTGGTGTCCCATAAACTGGTGTGGTGTGCCATGAACTGGTGTGGTGTGCCATGAACTGGTGGGGTGTGCCATGAACTGGTGGGGTGTCCCATGGATTGGTGTGGTGTGCCATGAACTGGTGGGGTGTCCCATGGATTGGTGTGGTGTCCCAGGGATTGGTGTGGTGTCCCATAAACTGGTGGGGTGTCCCTTGGATTGGTGGGGTGTCCCATGAGCTGGTGTGGTGTGCCATGAATTGGTGTGGTGTGCCATAAACTGGTGGGGTATCCCTTGGATTGGTGTGGTGTCCCAGGGATTGGTGTGGTGTGCCATGAACTGGTATGGTGTCCCTTGGATTGGTGTGGTGTCCCATGGATTGGTGTGGGATGTGTGTGGGATGTGTGTGGGATGTGTGTGGGATGTGTGCTGGATGTGTGTGGGATGTGTGTGGGATGTGTGTGGGATGTGTGTGGGATGTGTGTGGGATGTATGTGGGATGTGTGTGGGATGCGTGTGGGATGCATGTGGGATGTGTGTGGGATGTGTGCTGGATGTGTGTGGGATGTGTGCGGGATGTGTGTGGGATGTGTGTGGGATGTGTGTGGGATGTGTGTGGTACGTGTGTCAATGCCTGTGCACAGGCAGGAGCACACTCATGGGCACACACAGGGAGTGGCAGCGCTGGGACTGTCCCTGTGCAGCAGTGGGGTGACACGGGGCTGTGCTGCTCCTTAAGGCCTTTTCCCGTGTTTTAGGGGTGCCCTGTGGCAGGATGTCAGTGTGGGTGCTGAGAGAGGTGCTGAGGGAGATTTTGAGGGAGGTGTCGAACCCCCCCCGGCTCGGCCAGGCCGGTGGGCCCGTGTGGGGTCCCATAAACTGGTGGGGTGTCCTAGGGACTGGTGTGGTGTCCCTTGGATTGATGTGGTGTCCCTTGGATTGGTGTGGTGTCCCAAGGAGTGCTGTGGTGCCTCACAGTGCCATACCCAAGCCGTGGCCCAGGCAGGAACAGCTCTGGGTCTCAGGACTGCCCCCCAGCCCCGGGGCCGCTGTGGCCCAGCTGCTGTCACACACTCAGTGCCTGTCCCCCAGCCAGCCTCTGCCAGGAGCCCCAAGAACAGCTGGACTCCTCCAGGGACCTTTCCCTGGCTCGGCAGAGGATGGGGCACGGGGGCCACACACCAGCCATGACATTTCCCTTCCCCTGGCCCCGCGGGCCCGGCCCTTCTGAACGCGCCCAGAACGGGCTGGAAGGGGGATAATTGGTGCCCTCCACCCCCTGCGCAGCGCCCGGGGGCACACGCGTGAGAACGGGTCCCTTTCACAATCTGCATCGTTCCGAGGGAAGCACATTTTTTTCCCAAGTCCTAATGAATATTGCAGATTCCAAGGGCTCGGGGAGATGAGTCCTGCCAGGCTGGATCGCGCTTTGCAGAAACACTTTGTCACTTGCTGTTCCCATCACGGCGCTTTAACAGCACTGCACAGTCAAGCTCATGATTCCGGACAGCGAATGCCTTCAAAGCCCGCACAGCCCCGGCTCCGCTTTCAGGTCATGGAAATGCCACTGTCACTTCGATGTCGAAATGTCCCCAACACGTTGTCAATAGGGATGCGGAATGCCCCGCTCAAGGGGAAAGGAGACAAAGGGAGCGGGGCAGCCGCTGCTCCCAGTGCCCCAGACAGTGTTCCCAGAGACACAGCGCCCACATTCCCGGAGTCACAGAGCCCGCATTCCCAGACACAGCGCCCACATTCCGGGAGACACAGCACCCACATTCCGGGAGACACAGCACCCACATTCCCGGAGACACAGCACCCACATTCCCGGAGTCACAGCACCCACATTCCCGGAGACACAGCGCCCACTGGCCTGGCCCTGAGCCGGGGGGGGTTCGACACCTCCCTCAAAATCTCCCTCAGCACCTCTCTCAGCACCCACACTGACACCCTGCCACAGGGCACCCCTAAAACACAGGAAAAGGCCTTAAGGAGCAGCACAGCCCCGTGTCACCCCACTGCTGCACAGGGACAGTCCCAGCGCTGCTGGGCCAGGCATCCCACACACATCCCACACACTCATCCCACACACTCATCCCACACACATCCCACACACATCCCACACACATCCCACACACATCCCACACACATCCCACACACATCCCACATGCATCCCACATGCATCCCACACTCATCCCACACACATCCCACACACATCCCACACACATCCCACACACATC
>JACBWW010000046.1:4625055-4745522 GCA_020086605.1 Lanius collurio
CACATGCATCCAGCACACATCCCACATGCATCCAGCACACATCCCACATGCATCCCACATGCATCCCACACACATCCCACACATCCCACACACATCACACACATCCCACACACATCCCACACACATCCCACACACATCCCACACACATCCAGCACACATCCCACACACATCCAGCACACATCCCACACACATCCCACACACATCCAGCACACATCCCACACATATTCCACACACAACCCATACATCCCACACACATCCAGCACACATCCCACACACATCCCACACACATCTCACACATCCCACACACATCCCACACATATTCCACACACAACCCATACATCCCACACACATCCCACACACATCCCACACACATCCCACACACATCCCACACACATCCCACACACATCCCACACACATCTCACACACATCCCACATGCATCCCACACTCATCCCACACTCATCCCACACACATCCCACACACATCCCGCACACATCCAGCACACATCCAGCACACATCCCACATGCATCCAGCACACATCCCGCACACATCCCACACGCATCCGACACATATTCCACACACATCCCACACATCCCACACACATCCAGCACACATCCCACATGCATCCCACACACATCCCACACATCCCCCACACATCCAGCACACATCCCACACACATCCCACATGCATCCCACACACATCCCACACATCCCACACACATCACACACATCCCACACACATCCCACACACATCCCACACACATCCCACACACATCCAGCACACATCCCACACACATCCAGCACACATCCCACACACATCCCACACACATCCAGCACACATCCCACACATCCCACACATCCCCCACACATCCCACACACATCCAGCATGCATCTGGCATGCCACCACGATGCAGTGGCATTAGGACATGTGCCAGTCTGTGCAGGGACAGCAGATGCCACGGTGAGGGGCAGCATCCCCAGAGCTGTTTCATCCCTGCCATGGAGCAGTAATTGCTCGGCTGGGATACGAGCATGGCCACAGGGCTGGGCACAGCAGCAGCAACAGCAGCCACGGACCGGGAGCACAGTCCCTGCCCAGCCAGGGGATTCTTGGGAGAGTGGGGATGGAGCTGGCAGCGCGACAGAGCTGTTCCATTAGTGCTCGCTGCCTCAGCTGCCGCTGCTTTGCTGAGCTAAATAACAATAATATTGCTCATCCCCAGAGGCAAGAGGCTGCTCTGAGGAGAAGGGACAGGAAGGAGGAAGCTGCTGTCCCTCATAGAAAGGCCAAGGACCTGTGCCAGCAGGCACCGCCTAGGTCCTGCAGGTGACAGGGACAGGGTGGTGGCATTGCCCATTTCAGCAGGCAGACACTCCCATCCAGGTAACACTGGTCACACCTGGATAACGTTTACCAACAGCCCCAAGTTAATCCTTTTTTTTTTTCTTTCATGGTGTCATGATGCCACATTTTGTGGCAAATTGTTGTAAAAATTGCTGTGATCACATTTTCTGCTGTTCTCCTACAAAATACAGGTAACTCCACATCCCAGCTGAGCCTCAGCGCTTGTGGGGACACTTCCCATGGCTGCTGGATGCTCGTAGGTTGCCACTAATATTTACTACTCATGTCTATAAATATTTAAACAAACCAGACAAACGCTGGCCCAGTGAATCAAAATGTTTTGCTGTTCCTGAAGGAAATGTGGGGAAAACCCAAGACAAGGTGATTTCATCCTTGTCTTCCTCCCCTGCCCACACGTGGATCCCAGTGTGCTTTGTTCACCACAAATGGGATGGGATACAGGCAGTTAACCCCATAAATGAAATAATCACTATTATTATTCACCAGGAATGATCCTCTCTACCAGGCTGGCAGGAGTGGGGGGTTCCATCCTTCCTGGTGCTCCTGGAAGGACTCAGGGAACACCAGAAAGAGCATTTTTCGGCAGGCAGGGGCTGGTGATCAACCAGTCCTTGTGGTTTTCCCTTTTTTAAAAATAATAGACGCAATAATTTTCTTCCACACCTCACTGTACTTTAATTACCTCTAACACGGGTGCTTCTCAGGTAATTTGACCTTTTCAATCTCTCTGTGCACGTCCCCCAGCAGTCTTTGGGGTGAGAACAAAATAAACACTAAAATTAAACCTTGTTTTTAATCTTGGGTATTTTTGGTAGTGCTCTGCACTGCTGCTCCTTGTTCCTCCAACCCATTTTTTGGCAATCGCTTCTCAGATACTTGAAACTCCTTCATCCATGGAATGTTGTCTGGGCAAACAGGAGCCAGAGGAGTTCTCTGAAACCTTCAGCATCACCTCCCCAGTTTGGGTAATTTTGTTTGTTGGTTTTAAAACTGTCATGAGAAACGAACTGCAAAGGGAAGCACCTTTAGTGTGAGGGGTAAGTAATTAGAACCTTAAAAAACTCCCAATTTTTCAATACAATGAAGCAAGAGGGAACTTAGGCATTTCCACTGTGGCCAGAGGAGGTGATGCCCACACCCCTCAGCCTGTTGGAGACATCTTGACACATGGAGCCAGCAGCAAATCCTCACGGTTTTCATATAAAAATAAAATATTTCAAATGGCCAAGTGCTCCCAGGAAGAAATTTGGGGCAGTTTCTCTCTGCAAGGACACCCACAACACCACAGCTGTGGCCTCTCCAGCACAGCCAGGAGAGCTGCAAGTGCCTGACCCCAGTGATGGGGCAGAGCAGCTCCTGGACAGGTATTTCTTGGGTCAACAAAAACATTTTTTTAGGCATTTTCATCTTGTACAGAGAGATTTGTAGTAAATTCCTTCATTTCAACTCTAATACAATCAAGTTTTAAGGAAGAAACAGGAATATTGGTTTCCTGGGTTTTGATTTTGTTAATATTAAAAGAAAAAAAAGTAGACAAAGAGTAATAACTGAGCACAGCCTCACATAAAAAAACGCCAGACATTTCAAGTCCATTCTCTTCGACTGAGATTAAACCGAGCTGGTTTGGTTTGTACAGCACAAAGGCAGTGCTGGGGGTCTTGGTTTGGAAAAGAGCCCACGAGGGTTCCCAGCAGCAGGAGTGTCCCCACCTGCCCCCATGGCTTGTGGATTTGTTCACCTTGTGCTTGCACTGCAGGGCCGGGAGCACGAAGGGATCATAAAACCATCCCCAGCACCGGTCCGTGGGCTGCCAGGACGGGGGGCAACGGGAACAGCAGTAGCGGTGATGGCTGGAATGTGCCCCAAAAGGCACAGCTCGTGTTGGTGCTGCAGAGCTCGGGGTCTGATTTATGGGCTCTGCACACCGAGGGGGGAGGAAAACCCTTCGTTCCCGAGGAGCTTCTGCCGTGGTGCCCAGGCTGTGCCAGCTGGCACTTCCCGGGCAGTCCTGGGCAGCGCAGCCTCCCGAGCCGGCCCAGAGCCCGGGGACGCGGCACCCCGGCCCCGGAGCGCCCCCGGGTGCTGGCTGCTCCTGCGGGCAATGGGTCAGGGGCGGGGGTCCCTGTCCCCCTGTGGGTGTGGAGGCAGCGATGAGGTCGCTCCCGCACTGTCAGGAGCCATCTCTCCAGAGCCAGGGCGCGCCCTGTCCCCCCCACCTCGGGGTGCGGCACCCAGGGCAGGGGGGCCATGGGCTGGTTCCTGGGGGGTGCTCTTATCTCAGCGTGCTAACAAACTGCGGGGGTAGCCCAAGCTCTTTCTCTGCTCGTCCCCGTGGCCGCCGGCGTCGCTTCTCCGGCGGGTTGGCTGCCAACAATTCATCTGCTGCCTCAGCTCATTATCTCTGTGGCCCAGCCAGGACGTGTTCTGGGTGGGAGAATTTGGGTCAGTGGGTTTCACGAGCCGTTCCTTGAGATGCCCTGGCACATACTTAGTGTTCGGCATTCCATGTGGGACCAGCCACCGTGCCCGCTCCTCTGCATCCTCCCAGCTCCAGGCGAGTGTCACAGGGACAGCAAGGGGGGCTCGGGCAGCCCCAGGGAGCGGGTGGGGAGAAGGTTGCAAGGGACAGACAGAGCTGGGATGTTTTCAGTCTCCTCTTGTTTTCTTTTGCACAAGTCTGAATATTTTATCTGGCTGCTTGCATCGTCCCTGAACTTAAAAATAGCCGGGTTCCTTCCTGGTGGAATGGAGCAGTTTGCTTTTTCTAGATTTTTCACGCAGATTTCTTGTTCCCCTCACACCCAGTAATTGCTCCTGGAGCCAGGAGGGCGCGGGGAGGGTGCCTGGCCCTGCACACACTCACTCCCCTCCCCTCCGTGCCGCGGGGACATGGCAGGTTTGGGCACGAGGGTGTTTCCCACCTCCCCCGGTTCGGTTCGTGCTCATGCTCCGGTCCCACGGGGTGCTCAGGACAGGGCACTGATGGAGATCTCAGTCCTGCTCTTTAGTAGCCAGCCACCCCCGCAGGGAGGGAACCTACCAGGTAGGCAGGGGTTGGTGAGGGACACACTGGTCCTGGTCATGGAGTGATTCACACTCAGTGCTTAAAAATAAATGGAGTTTTGGAGATGGCCCCTGAAGTTTGGTTGATTCTCATGATATATCCCATTCTCTTCGGTTTTGTGCAGGGGGACAGTGAAAAACAGGGACCGACAGACTTAAAGACACAGAATCTCCTTTTCCTGTCTCTGTGCAAGTGTTAGGGACTGTCATGGGACAGGAGGGGGGGACACCTGAGCTGCGGTGAGGAAGCAAAGTTGTCTCCAGCAGCCACATCTGGGCTCTGTGTCGCCTCCTGGCTCTGGGCTGGTTCAGGACAGGAGAAGTGAGGAGTCATCACTCTGCACTGCCTTTCTGGAGCAGGTGGCACTGGTTCGTGGACACATCTCCTGGCATTCCCGGACATCTCCCTGACAAAGGCAGTGTGACAGTCTGGAGCCTGGGAGCAGCTTTCCCTCAGCATGGTGGTGAAGGAATGGGTGGTACCACAAGGTCAGAGGCCAACAGCACCTTCTTGCCTTGTACACTGTGAGAGCTGTGTCCAGAGCTGTGTCCAGAGCTGTGCCCAGAGCTGTGTCCAGAGCTGTGTCCAGAGCTGTGCCCAGAGCCATGTCCAGAGCCATGTCCAGAGCTGTGCCCAGAGCTGTGTCCAGAACTGNGTGTCCAGAGCTGTGTCCAGAGCTGTGCCCAGAGCTGTGTCCGGAGCCCCTGGCTGGTGACACAGTGTGAGCAAACTGGCAGTGCTGGTGTGGCCTGTCCCCATGGCCTTTGTCACACACTCTGCTCCCCAGCCCTGCAGCTTTGGGAGACAGGATGGGTGAGGACACGTTGCTGGGCCCACACGTGACACCGATAACTGGAAGTGACACGTGCCAGACTCTGTCACCTTCTTGCCGGCCACACGCGCAGCCCTGCCAGAGCTTCTCTGACATTTCTCGTCTCAGCGTTTATTTTAAAGGAATGTGACATTCTAGCTGTGCAAATTCCCTCTCCTGAGCTGGAATCTGTAAAGATGCCTGTGTAGGCAGACACTCTCCATTCCCTGGAACTCCAAGGTCCTGCCACATCCCAGGGATGGAGCGGCAGTGCCAGGAGGAGCTAGGCAGCAGCAGCACATCTTCCTTAGCTGGTGCCTGGGCACTGCATGCTGTGACATGAGGGGTCCATGTCCCCTTGCTCAGCCCACCCCTGCACCCCTCTTGACTCAAATGCAGAATTTTTCCCTTCTCATGTCGCCAAAGGAGCAGCAGTTCCAGGCTGGGAGCAGGCCCCCTTACTTTGGCAGGATTGTTGGGGGGGCTGGGCACCTCAGAGCCCTGGAATTCCATCCAACCCACTCCCTTGCTCCCCTCCCTGTGGAGGATTCCCCTCTCGTGTTCCTGGAGTGCCAAACACACATGACCCTGAGCCCCTTGAGTGCCTGAGCTGGTGTGAGCGGCTCCCGGCATCTTCACAGCTCCTCGGACGTGCTGCGTGTGGTGAACTTTTCCCTCCCCCGGCTCCCCCATCCTCCCCCAGTCTCTCCACCATACGGACACAGCTGAGCAGCTACCAGATATTCAGAGCCGTGAAGGTTGATAAACAAAAGTGAGATAGGACATGGCACCAGAAAGACCTCAGCTAATGGAATTTTTAAGCTACTTAATTTTGGGGCTTGTCAACCTTGACAGCAACCCTTTAATAAATGATGTGTTGTAATTCCTACCCGGTTCCTTGGGTGCGGGGCCGGCGCGGAGCTGGGGGGGCGGGGAGGGTGGGATCTGGTGGCTGGAGACCCCAGCACGGGCAGCACACGGGATGGTGCTGAGTGGGGACGGCGGGGTGGCAGCGGGTCCGGCCGAGCCGCAGCTCTCCCAGTGCTCTCCCAGGAGAGGACTGGGACGGGAGGACAGCGCGGGGCAGGGGTCGCGGGGCTGTGCAGCCTCTGGGGATGCTTTGGAAGGAGGGAGCAGCCGCCGAGGGGACCCCAAGGCTGCCTCCCACAGGGGAGAGCCGCGGCCGTGCGCGGGGTGCGCAGCGCCCTCGGACCTCAGGGAACCCAGGGACCCTGGGGACCCCCGGAGCCGCGGGCTGGCCGGGGGAGGGCAGTAAATCCCCCTCCCCACCCCTCAGCCTCTGCGCTTTCCTCCGGAGCAATCCTGCTGGCAGCTCCCGTGCCAAGGCGTGCGAGTGCCACCCAGTGTCGGCAGCGAGGGGACCCCGCGGGGGCACAGCCCGGCTGGGGGCTGCGGAAGGGGGCACCCGGAGGATGCGCTCCCTCGGTGTCCCCACAGAGTCCCCGGAGAACCCGGCAAACCAGACTGGGGTGCCCCCAGAAGGTGCTCCAGCCACCACTGTGGCATCGGGGCTGCTCCAGCAGCGGGGGCTGGGGGAGGCTGTGGGCAGACCCCCCCCGCGCTGCCGGGTGAAGGCACAGACCCGCACCCCGTGTGAGGCAGCAAAGGCACCCGATCGCACTGCCAGCAGGAACGGGGGGACACGGCTGGGGGGCTCTGGGGGAGCCCTTCATCTCCGGGATCTCTGTGAGGAAGCAAGGATGGGGTGCCCTGGAGCCTTCTGCAGGAGGTTTTGCTCCCGACATGATGAAGGCAGAGCATGTGCTTGGGTGCATTTAGCAGAGGATTTAGGGGTTCTGGTCCATTCCTCATCTTTTTGTTGTGGCAGCTGAGATTCAGCTCCAGAGTCGCTCTGCTCCACACCCTGGCTGCTCCCAGCCCTGGGAGCCCTTTCCTTCCTCGTGCCCAGATGCTGCAGCACATCTGTCACACACCGGGCCCATATCTGCCACACACAAACCTGCCCGTCCTCAGCAGCACGGCTGTGTGGGACCAGGCTGGGCTGGCAGAGCCAGGCGGTGGCACAGTGACACCCATCCCCTCCCAACCCTGCCATCCTGGGGTCTTGCTCCTCTTTTGGCTCCTGAGGGGTCCCAGAGAATGGCCCGGGACAGTTCAGTTTAGGAAGATGAAATAACATGGAGTAAAACTGAAAACAGGAGGTGCAGCAAACCCACTGGGCATTCCACATGAGCCTCCCAGGAACGGGGCAGGAAGCAGCAATAGGGGACAACCAGCACTTGTCCCTTGTGGAGGGCAGCCACAGGCACTGTCCCAGTGGGAGCACAGAGACCATTCTGGAGTGCTGGAGGTTGGGAAATGGCAGCAGCAGCCAGGGCTCCACATTTGCTGGAGCTGCAGAGCCTGGGGGAGATGCAAAGGTGTGAGGAAGAAAGTGTCCAGGCTGGGAAAGAGCCAGATGGCAGCAGCAGGGAGCAGTTGGGAGATGGAAAACAGCCTACACAGCCCAGAGAGCTGAGGCCTTGGTCCTGTGGCTGCATGGAGGGACATCCCACAGCCCCAGGAGCCACAGAGCTGCCACAGAGATGGCGAGGAGCCTGCCCAGGGCTGGCGAGGCAGCAGCACCCAGAGTGGGCTCCATGGGTCTCCTGCCTCCTGCTCCAGGCTCCTGCAGCACCTCTGGCTCCAGCAGCTGCCCTGCTCTGCTGTGCCCATCTGCTGGCATCTGGCTGTCCTTGGAAAGCCTCTTTCCTTTGGAAAGAAAAGTGTTCAGCTATGAGGATTTGTGAGGAATTGGCCTTGTCTCCCAAAAATCTCAGCCATCACCTTGCAGAGCTCTGTTCACAAGACAGTGAGGATGGCCTGGAAAAGGGTATCCAGTATCCTGGGAATGGTACCAAGGAATGTCACTGTACCCCAGCCCTGGGCTGCAGGATCGGAAGTTCCCACTTCTGGTGGTTTGTGCTGATGCTTTAGCCCTGAGACAAGAAGTCTCCAATAAGGAATATTCAGGGAAATGAGCAGAAAATCCCACCTAGGTGTGAGACAGCTGAAATCACATCTTAAAGCAAATTTCTCATTTCCCAAGTCACTCCTGTTACCTCCAGAAATGTGTGCAGGAGGCCCCCGTCCTGGGGGAAGAGGGGAGTGGAAGAAGAGCCAGAGGACAGGGTGGGATCAGCAGCACAGGACCCAGGCCAGGCCAGATGGCTCCGAATGCCACAGGGAGAGATCCTGCCCGGAGCCGCACGGGCCAGCTGAGCCCAGCACTCAGCAGCACTCACTGGGGCTTTAGAGCCGGGGAAATTAATTTTTTAAGAGTCCCTCTATGATCTCTGGTCTCTGGTGTTTGGCTGAGCAGTCAGGTGGTCTCCAGCCACTTGACTCCTTGTCCAGATGGCAGGGAGAGGTGGGGAAACCAGAGCCCACTTCCAGGCCCTCATTCCCAGGTGTTTGCTTTGGGACCCTCACTCCCTGTGTTTTCTCTGGAACCCTCATTCCCAGGTGTTTTCCCTGGGACTCTCTCTCCCAGTGTTTGCTTTGCAATCAGCAGCAGCTTTTCTGCCCATCCCACTGCTGGACTCCAGGGTTCTGGAGATGCCAGCTGGACACAGCTCATCCCGCAGCAGGAGGAGCACTCAGAGCCTTCTCCCTGTGCCCTGGTGATGTTTTGGGCTCCTCTCTCCTGCAGGGCACAGGGAGGCTCAGCCTGTTCATCCCATGATCCCAGACAGACAGCTCACTGGGAATCAGTAGCCTCTGCTTTCCCAGCCATGGCAGGTCAGGGTGCCAGGGAAGCAACACTTCACCACTCCAAGCAATTACTTGGGATTTTATCATTCAAAACTAAAACCAGAGCCTATAAATAACCAGGATCTCTGTCCTAATAGCTGCATTTCAGTGTATTTTTAATTATCATTTTATGAATGGGTGCATTAGAGGATATTTAAATACCACGTCAGCCTTGCTGGTAATGAGGCAGGATTGTTACAGGCCAGGGCTGGCCATATATTACCCCAGTATACACATATGCTTCGACATCACTTTTAAAAATTAGCTATTTCAAGCGTAAAATTATAATTGGTTTGTCTAATAAAAGGAAAAATAAATATCTATTTAACTTCATTACTGTCAAAGGCAGGAGGCTTTTCTCCATTGTCTCCTTAGGGTTTTACGGCAGAAAAGCTAATTAGCTGTAATTGGGTGGATCCAAGGCAGGGAAGGCAGGGGCAGCGGCAGCGCTGGCTGGGAATGGGGCACCAGTGCCCTTCCCGGACTGGTGTCCCAGTATCTGCAGGGATGGGGGTCCCAATGGCACCAAGGGCAGGCTCTGCCCCAGTGCCCAGCTCAGGGGTGTCTCTGGGGTGGTACCCATGCAGGGGGGCAGTGCCAGGCGCTGGTTTCCAGGGTCACCTTGGGGTGCTCGCATGGCCTTCTGTGTTTTGTTGGTTCTCCTGCCAAACAACCTTCTGTCATGCCTGGTCTGATGGACACTGGGATCCCATCTGCTGGCCAGGCCCTCCAGGCTTAGCCAGGGCTTGTTCATCCCTGTTTTGGGAGGCATTCTGCTCTATGTCCGTGGGCACGTCCCACATTTTCACCCTTAAGCACCACAGCTCAAGTGTCTCCTGACAGCAGCCACCTGCGTGATACCAGTCAAGTCAAGACCTCACCAGTCAAGACCTCACCAGCCAGCAGAAGGGCTGTAAAGGTTCTTTTCAGAAAGTTCCTCACCCAAAGGAGAAGTTGCCCTGAAGCCCACACAGCCCCAGCTGGGGCACAGCCCCTGCCTGATTCCCCAAAACATTCTGAGCACCCTGGTCCAGTGGAAGGTGTCCCTGCCCATGGAGGTGCTGGAATGAGATGGTCTGTAAGGTCACTTCCAACCCAAGCCATTCTGTGATTCTGTTCCCTGTTTTTCACCCCCCTCTCCCTCCAGGATCCTCCCTCCCAGCCCCTGGGAGAGGGATGGTGCCTGTCAGGGGGCAGCGGATGTCACACACAGCCATGCCTTGTGCTGGTGTGCAAATCTCCTTTGCATACGGGATTTGACACAAGGAGAGAGAGGAGCAGGCTTGACACCCGTAGCGAATCTCCAAGCTGCCAGAAACATCTTTCTTTTTTGAATTTTTTAAAGGAAAGGGAAAAGAAGGAATGTTAATAATTGCAGGTTCACCCCTCGTGATGTGCTGGGGGGGGGGCGTCTGCGCGGGGGCATCAGCGCAGAGAACACGGTCTGGGTTTGCTTATCAGTTCTGCTTGTTGAGTGCAATCCAGGGCTGGGAGAAACACCAACAGACAGCGTGGAAAATTAATTTTTAATGCCTTTTATTAGTGCTTAAGCCATTCTGAGAGGATGAAATAATCCCTGTTTAGGCAGAGTGCAAAGGTCTCTCAGGGCTGTCAAGGAGCTGAGTCACTCCACAGCCAAACTGATCCAAATGCATCTTCCCAGTCTGAAATCTTCAGGAGCCCAATCCCCCACACACCCCCAACTCCTGCAGCATCTTCCTACACAGCCACTCAAAATAGAGTTTTCCTCCCATGGAAGGAGCAAAGAGCTTTGTGTCTCCCTTTCCACCCTCTGTCACTGTGTGTCACCACTGTCACCAGTGTGGGGACCAGCACTGGCAGCAGGTGATGCAGATCCTGCCCCGAGCGAGGCAATGCCCTCGAGTGATCCTTGCAGGGGGGAGGGACTGGATCTTCCTCACAATGGGCATTGGCTCCTCCATCCTTTGTGGCACTGAGAGCCGAGCAGAAGGGCCAGAGCCATCCCTGGGCCATGGCTCCTCTGCCCTGCAGAGCTCCTGAGGCAGCTGGACAAGACTGGAAACTGCTGCCATACATCCCCAGGAGCCCCAGCTGCCCCAGGCTGGGACAGACAGTGGCAGGGAGGGGACCCCACCCCTGTCCAACACTGCCAGCACAGTCACTGCTGTAGGGCAGACTACAGGTCAGGATGGTGCTGGAGAACCAAAGCTTTCCATTGCTCCTCCTTTCCCCAGGTCATGGCAAGAGCCTCTTAATGAGGATGGAAAACAAATTCACCAAGGCTGGAGGACAGGAAGGGCTGGAAGGGGATCAGGATCCAGCACTGGGCAGCCTGGGGCTGTTAGAAATAGATTTGTTTGCCTGGGGCTGGTGCTCACAGAGCAACACAGTCACCACCCCCAAGTGATGCCACCTGGCCCCACAGTCATCACCCCTCCTCGCAGGTACCCACCAGGGCCAGCTCTGAGGGGCCGTGCCTGGCTGTCCCAGGCAGAGCCAGCAGCCATGGCCGGGCACATGGAGCATCCCCTGCCAGGGTCCGTGTCCCTGGCACTGCCAGCACACAGCTGGGCTGATGATCCCTGCACACAGCCTGCCCGAGGCTCCATTTCCACAGGAACACTTCAGCCCATCCCCAGGAGGAGCAGGAAACTGGGATTCTTTCCACATTAAAAATTATTGTATCAGTTCAGTGAGGAATTAACACACCTCACACATGAGGGTTGAGGGCTGCCCTGGAATCAGAGCTGTGGCCCTGCAGGAAGGACAGCAAGAACTGAGAGAATTAAAATCTGTATCATAACACACAGTCACGACAGAGGCGAGTTAGACCCATGCAGATGACCCCTTTTTGTTCCTGCAGTGTATTCCCTGCTGCCATCTACTTGCCTTTCAGTGCATGTATTAAGCACTAATAATACATTCTCTGCCCACTTCTAATGAATTTTATCTCTGTGTGCTCATGTACGAGTGGATATTGCACACACAGACGTGCATCCTGACACAACCTGCAGGTGTGGGTACACCACACACCTGCCCCAGCACCTGAGAGATCACCCACATCCCTGGGGGCACCCCAGGCTGAGAGCAGGGTGAGAGCCCAGTGTGCACTGCCCACCTGCCCCAGCATCTCCCAGGCTCGGACACTCATTCCAGGGTGCCAGAGAAGGCAGAGGTCTCTCCCCAGGAGGAAGGAAGCTCCAAAGAGCCTCTTCACATGATGAATTTTAACATTTCTCTCCACGTCCAGCCCGAGCACAAATCCCTTCAAAGGCTCGGCCCAGCAGAGCAGAACTAATTTGAAATGTCACCGAGGTCAAGCCCGGCTTCCCCAGCCATTAACCTGCCTCTCAACTCCACACTCTTATTTATTTACATAGAAGCATATTTATTTAAGCCCCCAATCCCAGCTTCAGGCGGGGATGGGGTTGGGAAGGGAGGAAATTCCCAGCCTGCAGGGCCTTGAGCTGCTGCTGCTGGGGGACTCCCAAGGACTCTGTGTTCAGAGCACGACATGCAGCATGAGAAGGGGGCTCTGCAGAGTTGGTTGTTCCAGCCCAGCTTTTCTGGTTGTGCTTTATTCGATCCAGCCCTGCCCAGACATAGAAAGCCCAGCATTGCCTCTCCAGGCAGATCTTCCACAGGCACAAACCAGGGTAACTGCTCCAGGACACGGATTCACGGCAGCTCTGCATTCCCTGTCTTTTAATCTTTGCTTTTGTTCCCAAGCAGATGAGAGCGTAGGGACTTTGGGAATGCTTCTGCAGGTGCACTTGCTGCAGAAATTTGATCTTATTCCTGTTTTATTTCTGGCTTCTCAGCCACCATGACGGACCAGGAAACCTGGAGAGCATCTGGATCCAAACTCCACCAGACCCCACCTGTACTCTGTCCCTGTCCCCTCCCCACTGTCCTCAGCATTGCTGCAGCTTTGTGCTACCTGTGGATAAAGCCAGAGTTCCTTTGTCCCTGCTGTGCATTGTGCTGCCCCTCAACGCCCTCATGACGGTCCCCCTCATGTCCTGCTTCCCCCCTGCACCAGTCCCACTGGCACAGGTGAGCCAGCCCAAGCAGCTGGGCACAGGACACACCAGCACTGCCAGGACAGGCACCAGCACAGGCACTTCCATGGGGGAAGGACAGCCCAAGAGCACCAAGATCTTCCTAAATGCTTTTCCACTGGGATGTGCTAATTAGGGGATTAAAACCTCCTGCTGAGACATGCCTGGGACCAGCTGGGACTGCTTATGTGTGAGTGGGTGCAGAGTGGGTGTCTGGGAGACCCAGATGGATGCTGGGGCTGCCAGGGAGGAGGAAGGCTGGGATGGGGATGGTCTGGCTGAGCCAGCCTGGGCAGGGCTGGAGCATCCCTGACACAGAGCTGTGTCACAGCAGCACTGCTTCCCTGCCTCGTGCCCAGCAGGTGCTTTGCAGGGAAAGCAGAGGAGGTTGGCTGCTCTCCACGGATTCCTGTGGGCTCATATCTCCTGGGTCCTCAGGGTCTGGGCAGGCTGGACCAGCATATCACCAAAGGGCCTGTCCCTGCCTCCTCCCTGCTGGGCAGCAGCTCGTGTGCCTTGTGAACACAGTCTGACCTTTCTTTTTTTTAAATTCCTGTTCTCATTGCTTCCTTGCATGTTCAATTCGAGGCTGTGGAGTTGGCTAGCCTGTGGTTTAAAAAAAAAATATTTTGAAAGCCCTGGCAGGGAATTAAAGGAGTTTGGAGTAACTTGAAATTAGCAGGACGATGTGAGACAGATGTTGTGAAGGCGGGAAGAGGCGCTCACTTGCTGTGTCTCCTCTCTGCTGTTGTTTAAAAGACCTTAATTTGATGGGTTTTTTTCTTAAAAGGAGGCACCTCTAGGTCAGGATAACGAAATCTCATTGTCCTCTTATGATATTCCAGCACCTTCCTCTCTTGCTTTCTTCCTCTTCTGGCGTGTCTGGCTCCCAACCCGCGGGGCCAGCAGGCATGGATCTGACTCCTGCAGCCTGAGCTGACTCCAGGGTGCTTGGGTAGGCCATGAAAGGCGGTAAAAGCAGTGGAAGGTGGGGTAGTTCCTCCAGTTTCTAAGCTGGTCTCTGGTGTGGTCTGAGGGAGGGCAGGTGAAGGAGCCTCCTCGGGGTGTGGATGCTCCGTGTCCTGCAGCAGCAGCAGCCTCGGGAGGTTCCTTCCCTGCAGGATGTGCTGGCTGCACAGAGCATCTGCCTCTCCACAGCTGCAGCAGTCCCCCTTTCAGGGGTGCCCCGCCACCATCACCTGGCTCCAGAGGAGCAGACCTGTAACAACAAGAGGAGAGGCTTTTAGCGAGGTTAATTTGCAGCTACCCCTCCTCAATAAGGCTGAGATGGGGCAGGGAGAGGAGCCTGGAGCTGCTGTCACAGCAGGGAGAGGGATCCCACACCCACAGGAACAAAAGGCAAGATAGAGGATTTGAGGAAAAAGCCTCTTGCCAGCAAAGCTTTCAGTGGGTGAGGGTACAGAGCACCCTTCCCAGAGGCTGTGGCTCTGCTGCCAGAGCCAGGGGCAGGGCTGGAAACAGTCCCATGCTGGGCCGGAGCAGGGATCTTCTGCTGCAAACCAGTGTCCTGCTCTGCCTCCTCCTCACTTTAAACTTCCCTGTTATTTGGGAGCTGCAATCCTGAGCCCCACCACAGCCCGACAGTGCCATGAGGTGGGCTCAGAAGGGAGCCCCAGCTCCCAGCCATCCGGGGGGACCTGGCCAGGGAAATTCATGGGTTTGGACACTGTAAATGGCTGTGAGGTCTACCCCCCCTTCAGCTCTCCTCTTGCATAAGTGCCCACGTGTGGCAGGCCAGCTCTGGGGTACAGAATTCGTGCAGGAGGCAGTGTGTCCCTGGGCATTTTGCCCACTGCTTCATAACATGAATGTTCCAGCAGTCCAGGGAGGTTGCACCTTGGAAATCCTCCACCAGCTGTGTGCAAACCCAGCCTGACATCATTCTTGGGACAGCTGGGTGCAGGCTGCCTCTGCTTCAGCCCTTCCAGCTGCTTGGGGGCACAATTTCCTGAGGGGAGAGAGCATCTACGTCCTCCCTGTTATGGGGAGCCAGGCAGGTGAGGGGCACAGAGCTGATCCTCGGTGCTGTAACACCTCTCTGGATACTCCAGTGCCACTGCTCTGTTGATGCTGTGTGTAATGGAGCACCCAGGGGCTGGGCTGACTCCAGGATCACAGGCTGGAGGTGGGCAGGAGCTAATCCGGAAAAGGAAGTACCTGCCAGCCCCCCTAGTGCTCCCAGAAGTTAACGAGTGTCAGCGGCTGAGATCTTGCAGTCAATTCCACTCCCTATCACTGTGCCAGATGTCCCCGCTGCTGGGATGTGTTAGCCCCCAGTGACATCCCCACTTCCACCCCTGATGCCAGAGGAGATTGCTGGATGGCAGCACTGTGTGGCTCAGGGCAGGGCTGGGGACGGAGGTGATGCTCCTGGATGCCTGGCCCTGGGAAGGTTTCCATCTGAGGTACAATGACCTACAAAAACCCTTCCCTCTCCCTCCACCAAATCAAATCCCTCTGTGGTTGGGAGAAAACACATCAAGCTCTCAGGGAAGGTGGATGTGGGAAGGAGCACTGTGGGGAACACCGTGAGCTGAGGCTGGTGACTGAAAAACAGAGATCAACCAATTCCTCCCCTTGGGTGCAGGCTGGGGTCCAGAGCCCTGATGTGGCAGAGGGATCCCCAAACCCAGCCCCTGCCCAGGCACCATCAAGGTGGAGCAGGGTGAGCATCCAGTGCCAGGTGGGATGCTCCTGCTTGGAGAAGGAGCTGCTGGGGCAGGTGGGCAGGAAGGACTTTGCTGACCATGCTGAAGGCTCTGGAAATCTTCCCTTGTGGAAGAAGCACCAAGAGATGGTTAACAGGAACCAGGTTAGTCTGGACTCGACAATCTCATAGGTCTTTTCCAGCCCAAATGATTCTCTGATTGAATGTGAAGGAAAGGCACGTCCCTACGTTTGCTCTTTATTTTCCATCACTAAAGCCCTGGGATGGATTTTGGCTGCTCAGCATCCGTTATTGCTTTGCCAGCCTGGAGGTGGGGCCCACAGACACGTGATGAAAGCGACGTGTCATGTTCAGCTCCTGTCACCGGCTGTCACACACGGACCCAGCGGGCAAATCCCTGCAAGTCTCCGTAAGGCACGGAAGGGTCGTTTTCTCCCCTCGCTTCTTGGCAGCGGGGCAAGGAGCAGCACAGTAAGGACTGGCACAGGAAGGGACAAGCCCGGCCAGCACGGCCAAGGCCATCGGGGGGAGGGACAGGACGTGGAGGCAGACGCGACACGAGAGGAGACGTGAGACATCGCCCTCGGGCTGTGGGGCTGCGGTGCGAGACAGCCGCGCTGTGCCAGACACCCGCTGCGGCTGCTTGCGGGGCAGGTGACACTTGTGTCCTCGATCTGAGAGGGAAAGAGCCATGAAGCGGCTCCTGGAGCCCTGCTGTGCCCGTGAGGGGCTGCTCAGGGGAGCACCACAGTGCCCGGGTGCTGCAGGTGGGGTGGGCAGGGGAGAGGGGACAAAAGGGGGCTCATGGGGAGGTGGGGACTCTGAACAGTGCCTTAAATCACCTCGTGTTACTCACAGTGCAGGTGGCCCCAGATGCAAATACCAGCCCATGAATTCAGCTTTATTTGTGATTTGGAAAAGTAAAATCCTTGTCTCTGCAGCCAGAGATCCCAGAGGTAGCAGGAGTGTTGACTTTGCTCCCAACGGGAACGAGCTGCTGTCCAGATAACTCCAGAAATAACAGTGGCAGATGATCCTGACCACTCCCAGGAGATCAGTGCAGGTTCTCACTTTTCCCTACGTGCTTGTCCCTCTCTGTCCAGGCCAGGCACAGGAGGTGACAGGAGCGGTTGTGGTGGCTGTGGTGGCAGAAGGTGCCCGGCTCCAAGGCTGCTGTGGGTGATGCTTTCACCATCCTTGCTGTCTACTGCCTGAATCCCCCGGCTCTGTTCAGCTCTTACCATTCCTCCTTCCCAGGAAGAGCAGGTCAGGCTGTTCCCAGTCTTGCATCTCCACTATTCCATGGAGAGAGGGAGCGGGCCAGGGAGCTGCTGTTGTGGGCAGGCTGCAGCAGCTGGAGGCGTTCTGCTCCTCCTGCTCTGCCCGCGGGGCCCTGCTCCTCGTGTGAGCATTTGTACTGCCTGAAAGGTGCCTCAGGGCTGCTCTGCTCCCACGTCTCGCTGTGGTCTGGTTGAGGGGTAGTAGTGAGGTTCAGGTCTGATAGCAGTGGGGTTCAGGTCTGATAGCAGTGGGGCTCAGGTCTGATAGCAGTGGGGTTCAGGTCTGATAGCAGTGGGGCTCAGGTCTGATAGCAGTGGGGCTCAGGTCTGATAGCAGTGGGGTTCAGGTCTGATAGCAGTGGGGTTCAGGTCTGATAGCAGTGAGGTTCAGGTCTGATAGCAGTGAGGTTCCTTGCACACTCTGGGTGCAGAGGGGCCCATCCCAGGGGGTCCTGCAGCCACCCCCCCACCCAGTTTGTGTGGTAGGAGAGGCTCCTCTCCTTACGAGCACCTGCAGAGCAGCTCTGCAGAGCTTAGATGACTCCCAGTGCCCCTCGACCAGCTCTGGAGGGCCTGGAGCCACCTGCTCCTACTCATGAGTGGTTCCATGGAAAGGCAGCTCAGAGCATTTTTCTGCAGCCCCAGGGCACTCGTCACTGGCCATGATGGCATCTTGGGTTCTGCAGGATCCTGTGAAGCCCAACAGTCCCTGTCAGCTTTAAGGGTTCCTGAGCCCTTCCCATGCCTCAGGGAGCCCAGGCTGGGACAGGAGGAAGGGCCAGTGGATGTAAATTATTGGGAGCTCTGCTGGCTCTGTTCTGTGGCACAGAAACCCCTTGGCTTCCCCCAGCCATGGATGAGCAGCAGCCCCCCCAGCACTGGTTCTGCTCTGGGCCCATGCTGGGAGAGAAGGAAAGTCTGGGAGGTGTCTGTGCAGAAAAATCTCCATGTCTATGTGCAAGCTGATATATAGATCCAAATATGTGTGTTCATAAAAATGTTCTGCAGAAGCCAATACTGGATCCAGCACAACCTGCAAGTGTTAATCATAATAAATGGGAAAGGGACATAAATCGAAATAAGTGGGAAATGGCTGTTAATAAAGAGGTGCTGTGGTGCTGGTGGGATGAGAGGTGGTGAGCAGGGCTCCATTCTCCAGCCCCCTCCTCCATCCTTTCCTGAGCTCGCAGCTCCCCAGGGCTCCCCCACTGCTGCTTCTGCAGCTCTTGCAAGGCCCTCATTCCCCAGTCCACCCCAGACCCTGCCCCAGGGTGGGTGGATGCACCCCCAGCCTTCTCTAGGACAGGGCAGTGAGGGGAAGTGGGGCCAAGTGCTGCCAGAGAGGGCTGGAGCACCTCAGTGACTGCCCCAGCTCTCCAGGGACCCTTCTCTTGTGAGCTACAGCCATCAGCCCATGGCTCCTAAAGACTCTCCAGGAACTTGGTGAGGTTCACTCGGCTGGAATTCCCTTGGCTGTCAGGCACCGTGGCCCCAGTGCCAGGGGTCTGTGCCTCATCCCTCTGGTTAAATGCTGGGAGGGCTTGTGCTGTTTCCTGCTCAACCCACAGTGAGATGGGGAGGTAATCTGAGCCTTGAGTCCTGGCCATGCCATGGAGAGAGGGGGCCTGGGGACAGACACCCCATTCCTCTGGTAGGGAGTCATTTTTGGACTTCCCCCATTCCCTGCTAATGCAGCACAACCAGTGCCTTTCCTTTTTTCCCGTTTCAGGTCCATAAAACAGGTGCTGATGGAATTATTTGACAGGCTGGAGGCAGCAACCCGGAGCTGGCTGGGTGGCCCCATGATGCTGGGCTGTCCTGCTGTGTGTCCCCCCTGGCCCCACAATGCCAGACTGTCCTGCCCCATGACCCTCACAGCTCACACAGCCCTGGAGCTCCCCTGTTGTGGAGCCCAAGGAATGGGTGCCTTGCTCTGCGATGGAGGAACGTGTGATTTTATCACCCTTCACAGCATTTTGCCCTGGCAGCTTGTCACCAGCCAGACTGTTAAAATTCCCTGGAAAGATGAGGGTTCGTGACACATTATTGTTTATAGGATGGTGCTTTAACCCCAGGGCCACCCCAGCCCCACTCAGTCGCTCACTCGTGTCCAGGCTGTCCTCAGGCTGTGCCACGTCCTTCTGCTTGGGAAAGGGACGAGGAGGGGGATGGGGCCAGGGAAAGAGAACTTTTGACCACTTGTGCCACAACTCACTGGTGCCAAGTGCCAGCAGGAGCTCTGTGTCTGTCCTACCCCTTGCCCAGACTTTTTGGAGGAGCAAGAACAGGGCATGGAGGGTGGGAGCTGCAGGGATTGCAGTGCCTTTTCCTGGCTCTTCTCTTACATCCCCTCCCACCACCAAGGAGGGGCAGCAACAAGGAGGCTCTGTGGAATGGCATCAGAAGGGGAGGGGAACCCTTGGAGATGTTGAAGCAAGTCAGGAATTAGGATGCACTTGAGGAAATCCAGCGTGTCGCTTCGTATATTTGACCACACCAATTCCCAATAAAAGAAAACCCGAGCTCATTACACAAAAACATCAAGCCAGCCAAGATAATTATCTCTAATTAGTGCTAATTTAAAAGCGAGGTCTGTTCTAGAGCTGAATTGTTGCATATTTCATTAGTTCATTAGATGCTGAGCAGACAATGCAGATAAGAGGATCAGTTCACTGGGATGATATAAATTTAATCCTCCCTTCACTGCAAAGAGCTTGGGGGTCCGTGTTCACAGCACACACCGTGTGCTGGGCCACCGAGCCCAGACAGCCCCCCCGGATCACTCTGTGCTTCATCCTCTGGGGAGGGCTCGTGGAACGCTGCATTAACTGCAGAAATTAAAAAGAGAGAGAGAAACAAGCAGTTTGTCAGTCAATGTTGTCTTCTCACTGTCTCCACAAATACCAGCCAAATAATTCTGGGTCTCCTTTGGTGTCTGAATGGGGAGGAAAAATGTTGGGCCCTTCAGATTCCCCCTTGGGAAAAGCAGAAGCCTCCAAAGTGAGGAGCAGGTTGCAGTGAGGCTGTGTCTTGGGCTGACCCATCCTCCCACAGGCAGCAGAGAGGGCAGTGATATCCCAGGGTGAAGTATGCCTTCAGTGAACTGTCACCCCCTTTTCCATCTCTCCTCCATCCCCTTTTCTCTGTTCTCCACACCCTTTTCCATCTCTTCTTCACTCCTTTTCCGCCTCTTCTCTGTCTCCTTTTCCGTTTCTTCTCCATCCCCTCTCCTCTCTCCTCCATCCCACAGAACACTGGGGGTTCCAGTGCAGCAGAGTTGTGCATCCTCTGGTGTCATGGCCATGAGTTCCAGCTGTCCCCTGAAGAACCTCTGGAGGAGCCAGTGCCGAGATGCTGCCAAGGGCATCTGCCCTTTCCAGCTCCAGCACCCACATCCCCAGCTCAACTCCCATCCTTGACCCTTTTCCCTCCTGCCACAGCCCTGCCTTACCCTGGGAAGCCACTACCAATGAGATGAAGAGAAAAACTGGGCACTTAAGTGGTGATACGTGAGCAGGAATAGAGGATTTGGCTTTCAGATGCACTCCAAGATTGCAGAAAAGTAACCCTTCAGTGGGCAGGATCCTCGGGAGGCAGGAAAACAGCACCTCTCTGCACACTGCAGGGTTTTAGTCAGATTAACCCGAATTTGTGGCTCTTTTAGCTGTAACTGCCAGTGGGGCTTGGGCCTGGCTCAGAGCAAGATTTTGTCAAGTGAAAGGTAGGAGAAGTTTTAATCCTGGAGAAGTTCCTGAGCAGAATCTCAGTAATTGAAGGATGTTACTGCAGGTGTTTGAAGCTATAATTAATCTCTGAGAAAAAGAGGAAAGCTTTGAGTCCTTTGAAGGAGCAAACCTGGGAGCTTTAGAGCATTTCAGAAGGGAAAATTGAACAGGGATGAGCTACGCAAAGCAAGGAAGAGTTACAGATGTCAGCTTTGGGAAATGAGAAGCTGGGATGGGGGGGACAGTGGGAACCCCCTTGCAGGACCTGGGGTGAGGGAGCCCAGAGCAGGAGTGCAGGAGGGGAAGGAGTAATGATCACTGGATCACTCCAAAGAACCTGGGATCAGCACATTCCAGGCATTGGACCCAAAGCCCAGACCTGGTTAGTGAGGGTCCTGATGCCGAAATGCTGCTTGTTTTCCAAAGGGCTGCTGGAGAGGCTGGAGATGGCCAGGGGAGGGCACGCATGGCAGTGACAGGAGAGAGCAGAGTGTCAGTGGGAACAGCACCAAAGAGCCCGGGTACAGCACCTGGGAGGATCGATTGGTTAATGGCTGCTTCTCCAGACACGGAATGGTGATTTAATGAACACAAAACTGATTTATTGATTACTCAGGAAGCTTGCATTGCTAAGGAGACAGCTTATTCCTGCCTGGTCCCTGCTCTCCCTTGCTGCCAGCTGGGCCAAAGGGCAGGAATCTGGGGAGCAGGAGCTCAGGGAAGTGGCACAGGAACAGGCTTGTGTCTGAGCATCCTCTGAGTCCCATTTCCACAACACCATCTTGAAATCTGCCTTGTTTCTTCTGCTTTAACCATATGTATTCCAAGGATGGAGTTGGAGCTGCTGCACTCTGAGAAGCCACCACTGGTGAGGAGGTGCTGAGGTTTGGGATCATCTCTGAGATCTTGGGGAAGTTCTTTCCACAGGCTGGGAACCACTCTCCCAAACCATTCTCCAGCAGCATCCCCTGGCCTCCCCTGGTCCAGATTCAGGAGAGCCCGGGGTGGCTCTGGGAAGTGACCACACAACCTCCTGGCCAGGTGAGATTGTCTGTGGCACACATATTAGTGAGACCTCTCTCCAACCATCCTCCCACTGGTGGGTTCCTGCTGCCTCCACAGGACACAGTCCTGCCCAGTGGTCCAGGCAGCAAAGCTCAGGTGGCAGAGCCCTGGGCATGATGTTTGTAGGCCTAATACAAAAAAACCACCTCAGAATAGTTCAAAATATGGGTCTGGTTGGTGCTGTGCCCTACCTGCAGGCTGCCCTGCTCTGGGTCTCCCTGGCCCCCTTGGTCTTCCTCTCCCCCAGGGAATGGTGCAGGCCCCTCTATTATTCCTCACTGTCTCCTCAGCTGCCTCCAGAAGGAATGTTTGGATTTCATGCTCAATATTCTGGATGCAAGCTGAACATCAAAACCTCAGCAGGGTGCCTGGGAGCATCTGAGGGAGAATATCAGAGGAATCTGTTTCTACAAAGGAAAAGAAACCAACAAAGCCTCTGTTTGGGAATGGTTTTTTCATCCTTGGCTGTACATACAAATAATAACTTTAGACACGGGGTTTTTTATTATTATCACCCTTCCTGATATCAATCTCTCTTTTTCATTATAATAAATATTGATTTGTGCTGTTAGAAAATGACTTCCCCAATCAGCTGCTGATCTTCCTGCAGGCACAGCGATGGGGATGAGGACAGCAGGATCATCATTCCAGGAACAAACATCCTGCTTGTGCCCCCCTCCCTGCCAGCAGCACCGGGGGGTGGAACTGAGGGGCAAAGGGGACCATGAGTGATGTTTGGGCTCCCATGGATGGAGGCAGCTGTGACCTGCTGTGGTGGGAGATGCCTAAAACAGCCGCCCCAAATCCCACTTCTCCCTTCTCTCTCCTGCCACAAGGCAGGACAAACACTTTCATAAACCACTAATGACAGCTCTTCTTGTCAGTGAACATTTTCTTACTCCCAGGTATCTTTAGGGCTCTGGCCTCATTCCTCTGCTGTATCTGTATCGTTCCCAGCACAGCTCTGGGGCCACATTAATTCTCTTCCACGTGGAATTTGTTTTGAGCCTGCAGAAATGTGCTTGGGTTGGTGTTAGAACTGAAATAAAAATAGCTGCTTTCCCCAGAAGAGCTCTCTGGTTATCCAAGATGGATCAAACCCTGGAGCAAAGGGAAAGGTAACACCAGGGGCTGGATTGCAGAGTCAGCCCTCCCTGAGCATCCCAGTTCAGCTGTAACTCAGGATGGATTTAGAAATAGGACAGCTGGGGGAGCTGGGGAAAGAGCATTGCTTGGGAAGAAAGCACCAAGCAGCTGGGAGGAGGAAGAGGAGGAGGGGATGAAGGCAGTTGGACCTGGGTATCACTGAGCACTGGCCTTGATCTGCATCCAGGAGGAACCCACGCCCTGCTCCAGTGGGACAGCCATGGCATTGTAAAATCCAAGAATCATTTACAAAAGGTTGGAAAAGCCCATGGAACCCAACTGCTCCCCAGTACTGCCAAAGCCACCAGTAACTCGTGTCCCCAAGAGCCACATCCACATGTCTGTTATATCCCTTCAGGGATGGGGACTCCACCACCCTCCTGGGACCCTGTGCCAGGGCTGGCACACTCTTTCCATGAAGGAAGGGTTCCTAATATCCAACTAAACCTCTCCTGCCTCAACTTGAGGCCATTCCCAGCATCACACACCCACAGAGCTGGTGGGACCCCAGGAGGGGGGACAGGAGGGTCCAGCCCCCCGTCTGCCAGGCCAAGCCCTGGCTGGATGTGAGTGGGAAAATGCAATTTTCCAGCCCAGCAAACCCTGCACCACCTTTGCCGGAGGCTGGGGAGGAGGGAGAGCGAGGAGGGGGTTTGGCAGCGTAAAGATTTCCAGTCTCAGCTTTGCCCTCAGATGTCAGAGCTCCCAGCCTGAACCATGAGTGCAGCCAAAATCATTTTCATGAGATATCAACAGGATCTACAGGAATAAAGGATAACAGTGTTTGCTTCTAATCCAGGGAGCCCGTTTGAGAGCCGGAGCCTCAGCTCAGAGCACCTGCCAGCCCTGGAGCAAACCACAGGCAATTTCTGCTGGGGAACAAACCCACAACCTTCTTGTTTCACACCCTCTCTGTGCCTTCAGGCCCTCCCAAGCTACGCCTGAGCCTGGGGGGCCACGGAGAGGGAGGGAAAACAATCGTGTTGCATTTTAAGGAGTGATTTTTATCAGAAAGCTGCTATTTATCAGTTTTATTAAAGTGCCATCTCCCAGACTCTGGGGTCACGAGTTAATCTCAGCTTTCATTAACTAAAAACACACGTTTCTCACAGTGGGAGCTGAGAAGTTGGCTGAAGTGAGGAGAACCTGGCAATGATTTCTGCTTCCCAGGACCTTGTTTGGGGGGAAAGTTGCTCTGGAGGCATTGCAGATGATGGAACAATGTTGGGCAATCACCTGGAGCACCCAAAAAAGCTTTTGAGTGCTGTGCCAGGTGCTGGTGCCTGCCTGTCCTGCAGCACCCAAAGGGACATCACCCTGTCCCCTGTCCCAGGGCAGTGCCAGCCCTCAGTGGCTGCAGGTGAGTTCCCAGAGCCTGGGCAGAGCCATCCAGCTCCGAACAGATCCACTGGAGAAGTTTTGCCCCGCCAGGAGCCCTCTGCCCATGCAGCGTGGCAGTGCGAAGGCAGCCCCATGGCAGGCCCCATCCCCGGCTCCCCGCCGGGCGGGAGCAGGATTTGCAGGCTGCTGACACGGACATCCTGCGTGGGCGAGGGAGGGTCTGCCACGGAGCAGAGCCCTCCAGCAGCCGCTTTCACTCACAGATTTATTGGTGCTGCGAGGAAAACGAAACCATGTGGAGCCGCTGTGCAGAGCCGGGAAAGGAGCTCGTGGAGCAGACGGAAATTTCCTGAAAGGTGAATATGGCAGAGCATTAAAAGACAAATAAATACAAAAGCTTTGCTTTATTCCTCTGTCTCAGCTGTGCTCCAGCTTGCCCTAAAGCCCAGCGAAGAGCGGAGCCCGAGACTTTACAGTGGATAAAAGGTCAGACCAGAGCTCCCTGTACCCCAACCACCCCAATGTCCCACAATGCCCACAGTCAGAGGCACATCCCATAAACGGCATTGATAGGACAGTTTGCCCAGGTGGGATACCCCTACCCAGTCCCAGGGAGTCTGGGGATGCTTTAGGAGTGGAGGGGGGAAGGTTTATCTCCCCCATATTTCTCTCCTGGCAGCAGCAGGACCCAGAGAACATCTATTCCTGAGCACTGCCATCGGTTTATCTCCAAGGTGTTCGCTCCTGGAAGTCACTGGGAAGCCAAATCTCCCCTCCCTGCCGCAAATCAGGAATCCTTGGCCAAAGATCCCCTGTCCTACTGAGCCCCCAGTGCTGCCAGGAGGGTGGGCATATCCTGGCCCAGGCCCCAGTCTGGCACGGGGCGAGCTGCCCCATGGATCCCATGCAGGGACAGTGTTTTTCCTGTACCCTGCACCCATCCCCACTCTCCAGCCTCTCCCCTGCCTCTCCCCTGCCTGCCACGTTGAGCCCAGATGTCTCCTTTAAAGGGGAACAGCAAAGTTTTGTTTAAAATAACACTATTTAAAAAAAAATACAGCCCTTCCAAGATGGCCAGCAATTAATCAACTCCCCGTGCAAGCTCTGAACTTGCACACACATCTGAAAGCAAAGCCGGTGGAGCTGAGCTGCCCCACTCACCTGCCAGCCCCCACGCTGGGATTTCAGGTGTCCCCTGCCAGGAGCTGATGGAGCCTCACTGAGCTAGACCTGGGTTCTGGACCAGGCACGGCTCCAGGAGATGCAGAGGGAGGATTTTAAGGCTGGAGCTCCCCTGCTCCTGCATTCCTTAGGCACTGAGCTTTAGATGCTCAGCTGGGAAAACAGGGAGAGCTGGATGCCCTGCTTGCACATTCCCCCTGTGCTCTGCTGCAGCAGGAATTTTAGGTCTGAAAAAATGAGAATTGGGTCTTTTTCCCTTATGCATCCCTGTGTGCCTCTCCCACATCCCCCCTAAACCAGCCCTGCACAGGCCATGGCGTGGGAGACAGCAGAGACCAGGTCCTGCAGGGCTGTCCCAGCTCCTCATCCTCATCCTCAAGGAGGAAGGCCCATGGCCCCATCTCAGCCCAGCATGGCTTTCCAAGCCCCAAATCTCTAAACAACTCCCCTCCCCCATGACCTGCTCCCTGTGCCCCCACCCGAGGTTTTCATTTATCAGGAGAATTATTAAAACAGCCATTTCTCAGCTGTCTAACGTTTCAAACCCTGCTCCCATTCATCTGATAAATATTTACAGAGCTTGACATTGTCTTCAGCTCATTCCCTTCTGCAGCAAACAATCCCAAACACCCGTTTCCCTTCTCCTGGGGACTGCCCACCGCAGCACAGCCAGGCCCATGTGCCCCCTCCTGCTGCCTCCTTTAGGGTATGAGAGGGGGAATTGTCCACCTCCCTCCTTAGGAATCACCTGCTGTCCCTTTGGCACGAGCTGTGGCATGGTGCCAGAGCTGCAGGGGTGCCCGGCTGGCACTGGCCACCCTGACCCCGTCCAGCCCCATCAGTGCCACCAACTCCACACCACCCACCCAGAGCCACCACCCCGACAGTGACAGCTATCCCAGGTTGCTCCAAGCCCCATGCCACCTTGCCTGGGACACGTCCAGGGATGGGGCAGCCACAGCTTCTCTGGGTGCCCTCTTCCAGGGCCTCTCCACCCTGGCTCAGCTGTTTCCCCTCTCAGAGCCAATTTTCTGTGGGGCACAGAGGTTTTTTCCCTTCACAGATTCTTCTGCCGCCCAATATCTGATTATTCTGCAGGCAAAGCAGGAGGCACACGAAACTGTGTGTTCATTTGTTAGACATCATGTAGAAGCCAAAATCCATGAGGTTTATCTGGTGAACTGTGACCCAGCTGAGCCCAGCCATGACCACAAGGAGCCCCATGGGATCACTTCACAGCCCTGATCTTGACCAGACTTCACTCAGGAGCCCACCCCAACCTGTCCTTTGGCTGCCAGCGGCTCCACAGGCATCACCTCCGGCCAGCAGCAGCTCCTGTCACCCCCCATGGTCATTAACTTCAGACAACACCCCCGCACCCTCCCATCCCTCGCTGGCGCTCAGAGCCTGCTCAGCCCGTGAGTGACAGGGAACACGCGACGGTGGCAGCAAAGCCATCAAGTGACACAGCTTTAGCTGCAGCTGGGGCTTTGCAGCACTGAAGTGATGTCTCACTGCTCTGCTGCACTGATCGTGTTAAACGCCAGTTGAAACCCTGATCACAGAAGAGCCCAGCCTGAGATCCCAGTCTGAGGAGCGATGGATGGCAGGAAAGGGAGATCTGCAGCCTGCCCTTCACTGCAGCGCCGTGGAGAGCAATGAAAGAGGCCTTTTTATCTCTCACCTCCTCTCCCCAGGCCAAAACAGGCCCTGCATTAACCTCCAGGGCTTCCCCAGCCTAAATTTAAACATCTCAAGGTTTCCAGCACTCCCTTTAGGAAACTGCTCTGCAGCCTATGGAGCTGCTCTGCTCTACACAATTTCCCTGGGAGTCAGCCTAAATACTTTGTTTCTTCCCCCTTTGTCCTAATTAGAGTTAGCAAAGTAATGAGAAGATTATTTACAAATTATTTGAAGCTGAGGTTTGCCCACAGAATTCCGAGCAGCCGGAACACGTTTGCAGGAAGCACATGTGCCACGTTCAGTGGGCGACATCCAGTTATCACCCACTGGACCCATTCGAGTTCACTCCCCAAGGACCTTCCCAAGCCATTGGGTGCTCACAGCCTTCCAGCCCTCAGACAAACCCTCAGAAATGTCTTTTCCACCCTCTGGAGGCGGAAACATCAACTCAAGCACGGGGTGACACTGCAGGGTAACCCCCTCCTGTGGGGCGATGGCCCGGGGCAGCCTCAGGGCACACAGGCTCCTTGCCATGCACCAAGGACAGGGCTGTTGGGGAGCTGTTTTGTCCTAGGATGTGTCTGGAGCTAAGTCTCCTCTGCCCCTGGTCCCTTAAGGCTCCCCCCAGCCAAACTCTGCCAGAGGAAGGGTCCCTGCCTGCCTGGGAGCCACCCCTAGCGGGACACTGACAGCAGAGCTGCTCCAGGGTATACAGCCTCTGTCACAGAAAAAAGCCTTCAGAAGAGGCCGAGCAGGATATGAACACATTGCAATCCCCCATGTGTTGCCCTTGAGTGGAGAGGGTCTGTGGAGACTCCAGTTTTAAGCCCCCCTTTCAAAGGCTTTTATTACAGACTTAGTCATAAAACTCTGCCTGGGGCAGATTTGGCACTCGAGGCCTCGGCCCGGAAGCCAAACCCTTTTCATTTTTTAATAACAATTCATGAAAATCCATTTGGCCCTTTGTAACTCGGACAGGTGGGAAAACAATAGAGGCTTCTACTTCAGCCCCTCACATCAGCCCAGCCGCTCTCCCAGCGGGCTGGGGGCTGCTCCCCACCCCGGGACCCTCGGGACCCCACAGCCACAGCCAGGGGTGGGACAGGGCTGTGGTGTCAGGGACACTTTGGCAAAGCCCCGAATTAATGAGGAGTGTGTGAGAGCTGCACATCCATCCCAGGGCTGGGACCATCCCAGGTCCCAGTCTCCAGGTCCATCTGCTGGAGGCTGGGGATGTTTTATCCACCCTAGAGCTGAGTAGAGGGGATGCTGTTGCCCCCCATTGCCTTGCCCAGGACCGGAGCCCCTGGCACTGCCAGCAGCAGGGAAGCCTTGTGCCTGTCCCCAGCTGGGTGCTCACATGTCCCCCCAAGCCCTTCCCTCTGAGCCGGCATCTGGATACTCCAACTAGCCATCACTCCAGAGCCACTGTCACCCTAAAGCCACCACCACGTTAGAGCCACTGTCACAAACGCTGGAGGGGCCGTTCTGGGGGGGATGTAAAACCTGAGCCCCAGGTGGCAGCGGCGGGAGGGCGACATCAGCCTCGGAGCCGTGTGCGAGGGGCTCCTGGCGTCGGGCTCTATTTGTACAGCTTGTACCTTAATGCTCCCAACGTTTAGACGATCGGGAGCGAGCAGCAGCTCTGCGGGGAAGAACACGACGAGTTTAGCACAGCCGCTGTGAGCTGAGCCCTCGGAGGGGGCCAAAAACCCCGGCCCACGGGCTCCCAGTGCAGCACGACAGAGCCCAGGGCTGTCCCAGCGCAGTGGGAGGGCACAGCCTGGGGACCAGGGGACAAGCTGTGCCTGCTGCCTGCATCCAGAACAGGGATGCAGCAGCCTTGGGAGCTGGGCAGAGGGGTCTGAGGGCACAGGAGTGCCTGTGCACCCTGTGCTGTGGGCTTGATGCCCTGCAGAGGAGCAGTGCCCCCGGCCAGGCAGCAGCAAACAGCCCCCCTCCACCCCCCCATGTCACTAGAGTCCCCTCCTTGGAGGGCTGCAGGGGCACTTTAACACCAGATCCATGTTTGAAAGGTTGGAGTTATGAGTCTGTCAGCATTTCCATTACAGGCCCTGATTAATTTGGGGGTACCGGGCAGGGTTAGGAGTTGTCATTCCAGATGTGAATATTTGCTTTAATTCCCCTAAAAATAAAGGGGAGGGGGTGGTTTAAATCCTTTAACTTTGTGTTTTCCCTTTCAAAGGAAGGAAAATATGTGCCGTCTGGGTCTGTTTTGTTTTTGCTGCAGAGCTCCAAATGCTGTTTGCCAGGTTCATGGCCATGAGGGCTTTCACTCGAGCTGGGATCGCCTCTGTCCTTTATGGAGTTGTCACATTTTTATCAGGGAGTCCTAACGGGGGTCTCCCTGGAAACAGCCCAGGTGTATGGGAAGGGACTGCTGAGCCTCTTGGGGTGACACTGAGGCAGTGCAGTGGGTACCTGTTCCCAAAGAACAGCCTGCAACCAGAAGAGGTAAGTTTAGATGGGATATTGGGAAAAAATCCTTCCCTCTGTGGGTGGTGAGGCCTGGGCACAGGTGCCCAGAGAAGCTGTGGCTGCCCCATCCCTGGAAGTGTTCAAAGCCAGGTTGGATGGGACTTGGAGCAAATCCTCCCACAGCAGGGGTGTGGGGGAAGATGAGCTTTTTAAGGTCCCTTCCAATCCAAACTGTTCTGGGATTCGATGACTCCCACCATTGGAGGATGTGCTGGCAGCTGAGAGCACGCATGCTCTGGCAATATGGCCAAGGCAGAGCTTTCCTTTCACCCAGAAAATGGATCTAAACCCTGTGGAGGGGCTCTCTCCAGGCTGCTCCATTCCCCCTGGCTCTCGTGCACATCGGATCCCACTCCCAGCCACGTGCTGCAGCAGGACTGGAGGAAGGCTCCCAGCTGCCATCCCTCCCACCTCCGCTGCTTGGAAACATCACTGAGAGCTGGTGGGCTCAGCATGCAAGAAATGGGCCCAGAGCTCTGCAGAGACAAGCCCAGAACACCAGGACTGGCTGGAGCTGCGTGGGGAGGTGGGGGCTGTGCCATGGCCAGGGCCCTTTTATTGCCATGTTTTCACTTGGGAATCTGCCTGGCAGCTTTTCAGCCCTTTGCAGAGACACGGTTGGTGCTGCTGCTGCTGCCAGGAGAAGACTCACAAATAAACTGCCCATTAAGGCTGCCTTGTATTTAAGTTGGTATCAGCGTTTTGCAGCGAGGGTGAAGGAGCTGCATCTGCTCTCACAGCCTTGGGGGGTTGTGGGGCTGGCAGGGAGCAGAGAGCTGCCAGTGGAGCCCAGCACCAGCCCCAGCTTCCCTTGTTCCACTCCCTCCCTCTGTGACAGGGTGGGTAGAGGAGTCAGAGGCAAGTCAGAGCTGGAGAACCAGGGTATCCCCAGGAATACAGAGCTGGGAGTGAGAGCAGCTGACAGCAGACCCTAAAACTTTTCTACTTGTAGGGGCCATTAAACAAATAGCTCTACAAACAATGGCACTGTAAGGTGTGTGGCCATGCAGGGCCTGCATCCCCACAACCCCACAGCATCATAGTTCCCAGGCACAACCCCCACAGTAACATCCGTCCCACAGGCAGTGTCTGTGCTTGTGGGGATCTGTGGGGACCCTCCCTGCCACCAGCCCCCCGTGTCACACATATGCTCCTGCCCTGTTCACGTGTGACACAACTGGCTGACTTTCTTCCCAGGGAAATTCATATTTCCTCATGAGGGACAATGGATTAATTGCTGACATAAAGAAAAACCGCAGGAAGAGCACAGTTAAAAACCTGAGAGTGATCAAGGGAAAGAAAACCCTGTGCAAACAGGGGGTGTCTCTGGCAGATCTGGTGCTGCCCCTGAGCCCAAAGGGCTGTGGCTCAGCCTCTGTTTGCTGAAGGTCCCAGGAGGAGCAGCAGCAGAGGGAGCCCATGGGGCTGCCGGGTGAAGGCAGGGGGAACTCACCTTGCCCTGGGGACACAAGCCTGCAGTGCCCACACCCACGTGCAGCTGTGCCACAGGGCCTGTTCCCCACCTCGCTCCAGTCCCTGACCCCTGTTCCCAGCCCCTATCATGGGCACTCATCTGCCCCTCTCCCCTGCAGGTGCTCAGCAGCCCAAACCCCAACATTCCAGCCCTGCTCCCTCCCAAGTGCCAAAGCAACTCAAAGCTGATCCTCACAGCTCTGGAAAAGCATTCCTTTGGTCTCTATGACTTGATGCAATTTAGGAGCCTGACTGTGGGAATGAAAGGTCCAGGTACCATCAGCCCAGCTCTAGGCCAGGGGATATGGCTACAGCTGATGCCACCCTCAGTGAGTGCCTGGGAGAGAAGTCCAGCGGAGCAGTGGGAATGGCTCTCGGGATCAGCACAGGGAGCACTGGGGCACAGAGTGCTTATTCTGCATTCTGGAAATTAATACCTGGGCTCTTCATGGGGAAACAGGAATGGGATCAGGTCACCTTCTTGTTTTGGCGGCAGCCACAGAGAAAAGGGGGTGAGGTAACGGGACATTGAGGGCTGATGGGGCTTCCTGTCCTCCATTGTCCCCCAACACCAGGGTGTGAGCACAGATCCACATGGAATGTTCTGATCAGGTCTTGGAAAACCTGCCTGGGAGGTGGTGCTGCATGCAGTGACAGCCTGCTGCCTTTTCCCGTCTTTCCTTCCTCTTTTCTGCTGTTTTTCCATGTTTTTGCTGTCACAGCTCAGAGTGTGGGGAACAGATGGAGGTGGAAAAGGGTGAAGGGGAGGGGGCTTCTTGGTGCAGATGAAATTAGTCATGAAAACACAGTCAGCATGTGTCTTCGCACGTCAGCCCGCAGTAAGTGTGTGGGGGTTTATGCTTCCCAAATGAGGTTGGGAAGTGGACAAATAATTGTTTCAGGGTTTGGTTAAGTTAATTGATTTTTTATTTTTTTTCCAGCGAATTCTCACAATGTGGGAAGCTGGAGCAGTGGCCAGATGAAAGAACCCCCAGCGAGAGCAGCACCGCAGCCCCGGCAGAGAGAAACCCTCTCCAGGGTGCTCTGCGAGCCCATCCCTCCTCCAGGGCTGTGGTGCCCCGGGACGGGCAGCACCGGTCAGTCCCTCCGCCACCCCCAGCCGCCCCGCGCTGCCGGCACCACGGCGATGTCCCGGGGTTGTGGCGTGTCCTGGTGTGAGCAGGACCATCTGTCAGCCCCGGCTCCCTGGGATGTAGTTGTGACCGCCCGGAGAAGCCCATTAATTAGCGGGCAGCCTGGGCTGTCGGAGCTGCCGGCCGGGCAGCGCGGGGAGGAGGAGGCACCAGCCAGGGAGAGAAAACGGGTCATTTTTCAAAGTGATGAATGGGAGGAAAAGAAAGTGGAAAGGCGGACAAGGGGAAGAGAAGGGAACTGATTTCCAGATAAAGTTTTCAGGACACTTAAATAAACATCTCAGCCGGTGGAGCAGGGGTTGGGGCGCGGGGGACGTGTGTGAGCTGGGCAGCGCAGGGAGCACTTCAGCAGGACACTTCAAATAAACAGCATTTTAAGCCATGTGTGCTCTCCCTCCCGGGGGTTTTCCTCCGAGATTCTCTCTCTGCAATTCCTCCTGTCTTTTCAGCTTGGCCCAAAGCTTGCCAGCATTTCTAGTGCTACTTTGCCCCTTCAGCAAGAAGGGTCCAGGGCAGGGGGACCCTTGCCATGGCTAAGAGGTCTCTCCTTGCTCCCAGCCCTCCTCCCTAGTGCAGAGAAGAGTGGCTGTGGATCCCTGAGACCTCATTCCTGGAGGAGGGGGAGTGGAGAAGGCAAAGCCATCATATCCATCCCACTCCGCTGTCCTGCTGCCTCCTCTTACTCCCGTCAAGAACAAAAGAGCAAAGGAGGGAGAGCAGGAATTGCTGAGCCATTAAAATCAAAAATTAAAGCCCATCAATGAATTAATACAGCATTAAATGTTAATAATTAGGGGATCATAAACATTTATGGGAACAGATTAAAGCCAAGTTCTGCTCCATTAAGTTGCCTCATGTGCGCTCTGCTTCCCACCCACCTCAAGGGAGAAAGAGCCACAACAGGAGAGGGGCCCTGGAGGTGCTCAGTGCTCCAGGGGCCCAGCAGCTCCAGTCCTTCCAGCTGCCCCAGGGGCATCCCTGGGAGCAGGGATGGTGCATCCCATGGACAATGTGCTCTTTGGTGGGATTAGCTCCGAGAAGCAGAGCTGTGTGTGCAGAGAGCCCGGCGGCTCCAGGGGAGCACGGTGGGATGCGCTGAACACCCCGAGATGAGGATGTTCACAGTGGAAATTACATGGTTTGAACATCTGAGGAGTGATAGCAGCACACTTAATCATTCACACTGATCCTAGTGTTGTTCATTCAGATTATTTAGGAAGGGTTTGAAGTCAGGAGAGTTGGGATGAGGTGGTTAAACACCAAACACAGGCAGAGTGTCCCCTGGGCTGCATTTGCCTCTGAGCTCTTCTGCTGTGTGTCCCTGTTGGAGAGATGGGAGGTTTCTACCCCACAGAGAAAAAAGATGTTTTATTTTTATCATTTAAATCTTTGCTTCTTGGGGAAAGTTTTCTATTTCTTTCAGTGACGGGATCTTTAAGGACCACTTTTTTTCCTAATAATTTTTTTTAATGCTGAACCTTTTCTGAAAATATGTTTTCTCGAGCACTTTCGTTTACCAAAAAAACCATTGAAATTTTTGTCAACAGCAAAAACAACAACAAAAAACATTTTCAGTAAAACACTCTTGAAATAAAGGAATGTCAGTAGCTCCAAGGGCTCTGCAGGGCTGCCTCTGCCAGATCTGATTTACCTATCACTGCTCACTGCTTCTCTTACCAAAATAACCACTTCCAAGCTTGTGGTGGGATCGCAGGAGGAACAGGAGGGATTTGTCAGCCATCCCTGCACTGCTGGGAACACCTCCCAGTGATTCCAGTAGGAGCTGGCAGTGAGAGTATCCCTGACTCTGTGATGTTTAGGGGGAGCAGGGCAGCTCTGTTGGAATTCCTGGCCATGAAGGAAGCAACTGGGGAAGGAGGAAGGTTCCCCACACTGACACAGCTGGAAAACATCCCAGCTTTGGACTGAGGCCACGCTGGTGGGAAGCTGGGTGTGATGCAGGAGCAGCCAGACTCTGGGCTGCTGGAGATGGGCAGCTGTGCCCATTTCATGGGAGCTATCCCTGTCCTGGCAGGGATTGCAGTGGGCAGCCAGACCAGCCCTTTGCTTCATCCCTCAGGAAAAGCCCCATGTGCAGCTGGAGCACTGCAGGGCTGTGTGTCCGTGGGCAGGCAGCGGGCAGGGAGCACATCTGGGCCCCCCAGAGCCCATCCCAGTGGGATGATGTTGTTGCTGGCCGTGCCAGGGGCTGGGGGTCCACAGCAGCAGGGGCCCTTTGCAATCGAAAGCTTCCTGCTGGGGACCCTTCAAGGGCAGCCCTTGTAGCAGATCTAATTATACAAACAATTTTGTTCTGCTTCTCCAAATAAACACAGTGAGGTCTGCGGGACACAGCACGACGGGAAATTAGAACGGAGAACACTTGCTAATGGGCTCCTTAGCTGCAGGGGTAAACAGATTATTTGAAAAGGCCCCGGCCCCTCCGACAGATCCACTCACTCCACTCCCCTCTCCTCCCACCCCTCGCTCCCCCCTGTTGCACCAAATATTAACCAAGCTTGCAATTTAATCAGATCTCTGAACTGTGAAAGGAGACTTCTGGAGATTCGATTTCAAGGCTTTTCCCTGTTAAGATTTGCATTGAGAAAATTAGATTAAAATCCTGCAAGTAAAAGGAAAAAGGGTCTAGAGGCGAGAAATAGGCATGGAGGGAACCAGGGAGGAGGAGAGGGGGCACAGAGGGGACCTCAAGTCTGGCTGAAGAGCCAGGAGGTGACTGGCAATGGAGTGAGACAGGGGACACCCTTCCCTCCTCAGGACCCAAAGTTTTGGGGAAAACTCTCCCATTGCTTCCCCGTTCTCCGGCTGGAAGATGGTCCGGATCACCTCATATAGAAAAGTAGCTTTTTTGGGGCTGGGAATGGGTGATGGCAGGAATGGGGCTGGGAATGGGGCACACCATTGGCATCCAAGAATCCCTCGGTGCCAGTGAAATGGGAGAACATAATCGCGTCCCCAGCACAGTTGCTCCCAGTTCTGGAGCTGAGCTCCCGGCAGAGCCGTGCCCTCGGGGCGTGCGGCACTACCGGCTCCGGGTGCCGGGATGCTGTGGCTGAGCCCTGGCGTGATCCCCCGCAGTGCCGGTGGCACAGGGTGTCCGTGGCCCTCCCACCACGGGCACACTTTAATGGGGTCTATCAACACCCACCGCCCCAGCACTTGATTGGAGCCAGAGCCCTGCGAGGGCGCCTTGGCAGGAGCAGCTCTTGGCCCAGACGTTGTTTTCATTCCTGCTCCATGGAATTTCTAATTGTATCAAACTGAAGAGTTGATTGCTCTGCCAGCCCATCCTGGCCCTGGCAGCCCCAGGATGCAGGAGGGCTGCCCCCATCCTGGGCTGTGGGACAGAGCACTGCACCAGGGCAGGGCCAAGGGACTCTCCTGGGACTAGAGGATCCTGGAGCTGCCATTGGAGCCTCCACATGGGAAATCATCCTGTTGTGCACAAGTTTCCTTGGCCAGCTACTCCAATTCTGCCTTTTCCACCTTCATTTCAGTCACACTGAGATCTTGAAATTAAATTTTCTTTTTCCCAGATTAAGAACTTCCCTTTGACATTTCAACAATGGCATGTGTTGATTTTGCTCTCCAAAACTCTTCACTTTTTCTAAAACACCCTTCAATCCTACTTTTTAAAAACCAGCACTTCAGAACAAACCAAACATTTCCTTGCGAGTAAAATGTAACATTTCATTAAACCTGGATCAGTTCCTTTTTCTCTTTTTGATTCTCTGAGCCCAAGCTTTTCCCAGCAGCAGCTCTGACCGAGTCTCTCTGCCCTGCCTGAAGTATCCCAGTGTGGAAAGCTCTGTGAGAAAAATGTGCTTGGGACACCCAGGCCAGCAAAATTCAATGAGAAAGGAAAAAAAAAGGGTTGGAGGTGGGGGGAAGAGTGGGCTGAGAGAGGGAAATAGGAGCTGGTAAGGGAAGCCCGGTGTTCCAAGCACGCCAGGGCAGACGCTGGACCCTCTGCTTCTCGGGTGGTTGAATCCCAGAGCGGAGTGGTTTCCTCTCCACCTCTCCGGGGAGCAGCTTTTATGTTCCACTGAAAAGGTATCCTGCTCAGACAGGCGGAGGCATAATGGGAGAGATCCATTAACCGGGAGGAAACGAGGGCATGTTAAACATGAAATATTCATGGGGGCTCTCACCAGCTTGTTAATGCATTTGTGTTTGCAAAATACCTCTGGCTGGAGAAGCGGGGAGGGAGAGGGGGATGCGGCAGGTCGGGGGCACCCCGGGCACGGCGCGGGCAGGAGGAGGGTGCGGAGAGCAGGCTGGAGCGGGGACAAAGGCAATCTGTGCCTGGTGGGAGAGTGGTTGGTCGTGAAAGACCTGCTCGATACTGCAGAGGGAAATAAGGGCATCTGCCTCTAGGGTCAACCCAGCCCTGTCGCAGGGGTCGCCGTGCTGGGGGCTCCGAGGATCAGGCACTTCCTTCCCTTCCCCAGGCGCCCTTGAGCCCCTGCTCCCCACAAAGGCTTGCCAGCATTTGTACAGGGACCTCATCGTTCCCACAAAACTCACTTCCACATATTTACTGGGGCATTATGAGATAGCATCAATAATTAAAAATAAACTGCAGCTGTCAGAAGGGGCAATCCCAGTGCGTGTGCTGATGGATGACCCCGGCCGTGGGACGGGACTCGCTGAGCTGCAGATTTCATTAACTCACACTGGGTCCCCCAGTCATTTACTGTAGATTAAGGAAGCTCAGTTGTATTATTCCTGTTGTTATTGTTATTGTTCTGTGACACAGTCTCCGGGGTGACTCACCACAGCTGCCCTCCCTCTTCAGGGAAGAGATGCAGGAACAGGGACAGGTCCCAACAGCACCAGCCCCAGGGTGTTTCCAAGCACTGCAGAAGACCCTGAGTTGGGAATTTGCCTCTTCCCAGCTTGGGCAGATTTTCCAGGTTTCAGACTACAGTCGTCCAGCCTTTCCTTGTCCCTTGTATTGCCATCCTTCCATCCCATCTTTCCAGGTGTTCTCGCCAGTGTCAACATTTGGCAAAGCTCCCCGGAGGGCTCTGTCCCCACTGTGCCAGGCTGCCCACCCCTCCTGCCACCCGGTTTCTGTGACAGTGCTTGGAAGCCAGGACAATCCCGTGTCCCCTGAGGCTTCACTGTGGGGAGAGGAGCTGGCCAGAGGGGAGAAGAGAGGAGGGACCAAAAGAGGCTCTTCACAGAGCAAAGCAATGGGATGCAGCAACAACAGATGAGGAGGGCAGAACAGAGAATTTCAGAAAGAACAGTTTCAGTGATTGTTATTTTCCCCTCCTAATTAGTGAAAGCAGGTTTGGGACAGACAAGCAGAACTGGGGCAGAGAGGACTGAAGTGGCTTTGTCCCTGATGTCACTGAAAGTGGCTGGTGGCTCCCAGCCCAGCGGCAAAGGGGAAGCGATATCCCACGGACCTGGGCCAGGAGGAGTGGAAAAATCAGCATGAGATAGAATGGTAAAAATTCTGGTCATGCTGGTGCAAAAATCTCTTGCTCAGAGGATGTCGGGAGGGTGAGGGTCCCACTGGGGAGCTGGAAGGATGGGAATCCCCTGGCCAATGGCAGGGACCCACAGACCAGGGGACAAACCCTTCACAGGGTGAGCTGCTCGTACCTTGGGGCCTGCGAAATGGGACCAAAGTGTAAAGGGGAAAATATTGATACAGATCAGGTTTATGTTGTACAAATACATCTTTGCACTGTATTTGGGAAATGCAATCCCAGGTGTGGCCAAGGAGGAATTAGCAGCAGGTTCAAAGGCAGCTCAAACTGAATATTTGATCAGAAATTGTCTGTTTCTGCAGCGCCTCCCTGGCTTGCCTCCCCGGCCCCTGAGAGTGGGAGTCCACCTGAACCCAAAGACATGTACCAGCAGCTTTTTACAGGCTCATTCTGAGGTTCATTCTGCCAAAATCCAACTGGGATAAAAGCCAGAGGGATAGAAAATACCCGTAGGGTCCTGAGGGGCCGAGAGCCACCCGTGTCCCAGCAGGGGACACCACATGTCCAGCCATGCTGCAGCTCCAGCTGGCCACAGGGCTCATAGAGACCCCAAATCCATCCCCAAAAGTTTCCAGCCAAGCTGAGGAGTCCTTGGGAAGCCCATCCTCAAATACTGCTAGTGAGCCTGGCCTCTTCTTCAGACACAGCCACATGCTTGATCCAACAAAAAGTTCTGGGCTGTTAATTTGTCTCCCCATTGCAAACTTCCCAGGAGTTTGCTGAGAGGTGAGGGGAGCTGATTATTCCAAACTGATGTTCAGGATCACCAGCCCAGCTCCTTCCCACAGACAGTAACTCCATCCAGCTCCTGCTCGCTCCATAATCTCAGCTCCCAACAGCAGGATGGACTCATCCTTACAGCTTTGACATCACTGGGATGGTTTATCCCCATGCAGTTCATCACAGTACAAATGAAACTTGATGGAACACTTTTTTAAAAATTTCTCTTCCTTTTTGATCCCAAAGTTCAGGACAATGAACTCAGTAGCTGCCTGTAGAAGCCCCCTGCTTGGAGCAGCTGAAGGCATTAACAGTGACAGGGGAGTGGGCAGGGAGCTGCAGGCAGAGCAGGGGGGGATGGATGGATGGCCCAGCCTGCAGAATGTGAGCATGAGGATTGGAGGGCAGCAGAGGATGGGCAGGATGTGGTGACCCTGCAGCAGACAAGCCTCTGGGCTCTCCCTGGGCTGAGTCTCTGCTGACCCTCCTGCACTGGAGCCCTCCTAGCACACCACTCTCCCCATGCAGCCAGAGGCATGTCCCAATCCCTCCCCTGGGAGAGGCGCCACTTGAGGCCTGGGGTGCCTGGACACCCCTTCCTGGACTTCAGATGGGGTTCACTGGCAAGAGCAGCTCCAGATGTACCCTCAGAGCTCACTCCAGTTCCACCCAGGCCCAGTTATTTACCGCAGGGTTTATACTTTCTTCTTCTTTTTATTTTTTTTTCCTTCTTTCTCTTTTCTTCCACTGGCATTAAGAGCCTAAAAATAGCCTAAAAATAGCCACACTTCCCAGTGCAGCCAGCAACACAAAACCAGGTTACCAGAGCTGCACAACAGCAGCCAGCTCGTTTGCTCTGAAATCAAATTTGTTAAGGCACTCTTCTCCTGTTCCCTCTCTCCTCCCGCTCTCCCTCATCGCAGCCAGGCCACGCTGCCCTGCAGCCACTGCCACAGCTGGCTCTGGGAATGGGGGGATGTGGGGCGGTCAGAGCGAGGGGCAGCCACTGCCAGGGGCTCAGCATGACCCACGGACACTTTGGGAGCCTCACTGCTGGCTGTGCCCCATCAGCCCCATCAGAGCTCATCCCTCAGCTGTGGGACCAGCCTGGGGGCCAGGGGATGGATGGAAATGGGTGGTTCTCCCTCAGGCTGCAGGGGAAGGGGCGAGCAGCAGTGCCTGGCAGTGACAGCTTCAGCAGGAGGCTCCTGCCAGCCCCACCTCAGGACACGAGGAGGAAACGGCTCCAAGGGGAGTGACCCTCAGGCTGGGCAGAGGCAGAAGGCAGCTGGACACTCTGGGGGCTAGCAGAGGCTGTGGATAAGGCTCACAATGTGCTCCGACCACAGGTCGTTACAGACCAGTGGGATCCTTCATGAATTATGAGCCAATATCGATCGTCTTTGCCAGTAAACACAGAGTGACCTTTATTAAAAATACACGAAAAACTCACTTAGGGAAACTCACTGACTTCTTGCTGCTGATAGATTTGCACAAAAAGCAGATTTGTCCCACAACAGGAAACGTGGTGAATGAGGCAGGAGAGGGGAGCAAAGCTCCAGCAGAGCAAGCGCTGCATTCCTGCCAGCTCCTGCTCCTGCACACTGGGACCAGCTGCCCACTCCTCTGGCAGAGCTGCCCACCTGGGCACCCACCACCCCCCTATCAGACCCCCCAGGGCAAGGGTGCAGGTCCCTGCTGGATGCAGTTATTTGGGACAGGAGAGGGACAGTGTAAATCTGGGAATTTGCTGGGAGTTGCCCACCACTGGTTAGGTCTCTTGGGGTTAGAACAATTAATTATGTGCAGTATAATAGCACAGCCATTCCTCCTGGCCCAGGCTGAGCATCGCAGTGCTGCAGAACAGCCTTCGTGTTGGCCTGACATAAACCCCTCGTGTTCCCTCAGGAATGCTGCTGCTCCTGATGTCTTGTCCAAGGATTAGAGAAAGCAACAGCTGTGGCTCAGAACTGGATGGAGATGAAGATCTCCTCACCCCTCAGCCACCACTTTAACTGTGAGTGACCCCTTGGACCCACCACTGGGCAAATCACTCAGGATCCACAAAGATCATCACTGAGTCCAGCCCTGCACAGGACAGCCCCAAAATCCTTCCATGTGCCTGAGAGCATTGACCAAATGCTCTGTGAAGTCTTGGGGCAATGACCACTTCCCTGGGGAGCCTGTACCTGTGTCCAGCCCCTCCCTGTGCTGCTGAGGGTCAGAGCAGCATGGCCTCCCACCAGTAGATCCCGCTAGCCAGGGAGCCCACAAGTGTCATAAATGCATTTGAGAGCTAAATTATTTATAAATAGGAACACATGGCACCACCAGCTCAACAATCTTGGAGGCCTTTTCCAACCTAAATGATTCTGTGGTCCTGTGATCCTACTCAGAGCATGCTCACAATGATGCCTCAGGAGCTCTCAGCATCCCAGCTCAGGAGTGGGAACTGGTCCCACGAGCTGACCTGCAGGTTTCCCTCATCTTTTTTTGTAATACTTTCTTCTAGACATCAGCAAAAATCTGGCTTTTAAGTCTTGTGAGATTTTTTCAGACAAACAAATAGAAATCAATAGGTAAATGCAAACATGAATTTAACGATCAATCAATCAATTAGTGCCTCAATTTGCACTAGTGCTGAGGAGAGCTGAGTATAATAAATATGTACAGAAATGGAAATTATGGATCTGTTCCCAAACCAGCTCAGGTGTTTGGTTTAGGAAGCTGTGAATACCTGGGGCCATGTTTGCTCCTCACCTCCATGACCTGCGCTGCGCTGGGATCCAAGCCAGAGGGACGGGATTTGCATTTTGAGCAAATTTCCCAACTTTGCAAGTTGATTGTGCTCAGCTTCCTGCAGACGCCTCTCGGCACAAGGGCTTTCTGGCAGACAAAAACCCCTTCTCTCTAGAACCCTCAAAATATTCCATTTTGGAGCAGCCGGAGCAGATGATGGAAGAGAACAGACTCTCCAATCAGCGCCAGGGCAGGAGGGCTGGGAGCGAGCGGATGTGACACGGAATGGGATGTGCAGTGGGATGAGATAAACTCCCCAGCTTGTTTGGGCCCATTATGGCACATTATTCATCAAAACACTTGGCTAAAATCAGCCAGCTCCAGGGTTTGTTAATTTGCTCTGTTTCAAAAAAATCCTCGGGCTTTGGGGAGAAAAAGTGACCGAAATATCTCTTTAACAGACTGCAGCCAAGTGGTCCTAGAGAGGAGCCCGTCATCCCTGGTTATTACCTTGCTCACATCCCTGTGGTAATTTTGGAATGGTTTCTCTGAGTTGAGAGGGGAGGTGAGGAGCTGGATAACACACTGCCTTGTTAAAACATTCGGGATATTTTCCTGGATGGAAAGGGGCCTCCAGGATTAAGTCCTTATCCCGGGAGGAGTGTTACTGCAGCATGCCCGGGCAAATTCCTTGCACAGACAAAGGTGGTCCCTGTGTCCCATGGGAGGGGGCTCTCACCCTGCCCTGATGCTGCTGGAGAGAGATAAATGAACCCAAGGGAGAAAGCCTGGGGAGTTGTGAGCAAAGCTGGGGTTTGTGAGCAAAGCTGGGGATCCATGAGCAGCTCTGGGGTCTGTGAGCGTATCTGAGGTCCATGAGCACATCAGGGGTGTCTCTAAGAACATTGGGGTGTCACTAAGCATATTTGGGATGTCATTAAGCACATCTGGGTGGCTGTACCAGCTGTCTGCCTGCCCAGTGAGCAGGGATGCTCTCCCAGGGAGGGAGGGCAAGGAGTGGGCTGGGGTCCTGAACTAGCCACCCTCCCACAACCCTAAGCTGGTCACTGTCCCATCAGGTGCAGAGGGGCACTGCCAGGTGGGATGGTGCCTCTGATTCCCAAGTGCTGGTGGTTTTGGGTAGGTTGGGCCTCACTGGAGTTCCTTAGCAACACAAACACTGACGCTTTCCTTTCCAGGAACTGCAGATGCAAACGGAGCCCTTCCATCAGCCCCTCCATGGCACCCACACTGGGACCCTTGGGGATGGCCTGGGACCCTGTCATGCCTCAGCAGTGACTCAGAGGGTCCCACTGCAATCCCCCCAATCCATATCTCCTCCTGCTATGTTAAAGGGCAGTCTGCCATGGCCAGAGCATTTTATCCTGTTGCCCACCTCCCTCCATCCCTGGGAGAAGACGACTTCCCTTGGGGACCCCATCAAAGCCCCCTGGACACCCAAAGCCTTTCCTGAGCTGCTCAAAGCTCAGTCCCATATCCAGGTTTGTGAACCAAGAATAAATCCTCTGCTTATTGTTCAGATTTCCAGCCACAGCACCAAGTGTGTGGCAGCATTTGCCAGCTGGTGACATCACTGAGCCCCTGTGTGAACCTCTCCTGTCTCTCCTTGGCTCACCAGGGCTGATTCCCACTGGTAAGGAATCTTCAGACTTTGCAGCATTTCCAGTTTTGTCCTTATGCTCTCTCAGTCCAGAGATACTCCAATTTCCCTGTGCCACCACCACAAAGATAAGGGATCCCAGGTTTGGGTGCTTTTGCTCACGTGAAACAGTTTCAGCCATGACCTTTGGGATGAACTTGGGCTTCCACAGCGGACATGGGCTGGGACTGCATGGGAACTGGGAGGGCTCCAAGGAGCCCCTCCAGATCCTGGCAGTGCCTGATCCACCCTTCTAAAAACATGTGTCCATGTTGTGAGTGTGGGCAAGTGTGGTGGGAATGTGGCCAGCCTCTCCTGTGTCCCCCTCGCCGCTCCCCTCGCAGCACGGGCAGCTCCCGGGGGCCGCTGGACGTGCCGCACCCGCTGGAGCAGGGGCTGCGGGATGGAGCAGAGATCTGGTTTCAATAAAATCAGCAGATTGTTTCATGGCTGGATGGGAAAGTTGTGAGGCTCCAGGATTTGCTCCTCTGGCAGCTGGATCCTGTTTGTCCATCTCTGTAGCTCCCCCCCTACCTCTCTGGAACAGAGAAGGGGTCAATGTCCCGAGTCTGTCAGTGTGTCAGAGGCATTTGGACAGTGACCTCAATGAGCTTCAGCTTCTGGTGATTCCTGAAAGGGCCAGGTGGTTAGAACAGACGAATTTTGTCAGTCCCTTCCAGCTTAAAATATAATATTCTATTTTATTCTTATTCTATTCTTAAACTTAGTCTTCGTCTTAGTCTTATTCAATTCTTATTTTTATTCTTATCCTTATTCTTATTCTATTCAAATTCTTATCCTTATGCTATTCTACTTTATTCTACTCTCTTCTACCTCATTCTGTTCCATCCCATCTCATCCCACCCTGGGGGCTGTGCTGTTTGGAGCACAGTGCCTGCCCTCAGTCCAGATGGAGGCAGAGCTTTGAAATACAGCAGAGTTTTCTAGGTTTTCTCTATACCTTTAAATTCCAAAAGCACTGTGACTTCTAAAGGAAAAGCCAAGCTTTTAAAGCTGTAAACAGCTGGTTTCCCTCTTCCTATATAAGAACAATCTTTAAAAAAACCACTAAAAATTTAACAACCTTATTGTTTTTTGAACTATTTGTGAAGCTAGGCCATTCCTGGGCTAGGTCTGTTACCCAGGCGAACTGGATAACAGCAGGACATATCCAGGACAGCATCCCCAGGAGCCAGCCTGGCCTTTCTCCCTTGCCTGGCTCTATTGCAGTCCCCAAACTGGCCCAACAGGAATTTCTGCTCCATGTTGAAATGAACTTGAGGCAGTTAAGGAATAAATACATAGAGGGGTGAGCGCTCTGTCAGATTGGTGCAGTAGAACTCCTTCACTTCCAGCCCCTTTATCTTCTGAGTTCTGGCAGTGGCAGAGGCACTGACTCACACCCAGAGCCTCCATCCTGCAGTGCCTTGTATCCCAAACCCGCGGCTGCACTCTCAGCGTTCTGCTCCTGCCAGGACAGAAAAAGCACAGAGCAGGACAGAGCAGCTGCATTTCGCGCCCCATCAGCTAAATTTCAATGAAATCATTTTGATGAATTGTTTAGGAAGGGAAAAAGCCCCATTAACTGTACATTTGCTGTTAATTAATAGGCTGCTTTTTCCTCCTCTGGCGCAGCACTTCCGAGCTGCCTCACGCTCCGCTCTGAGCGCAGCATCCTGGGGGGCACAGGGAGGTGGGAATGGGGATCCAGGCAGGACGGGACCTGCAGCAGCCTGAACCTGGGGAGAGGGGCTGCTCCCAGCTCCATGCCCTGCTCCGAAGGTGAAGCATGAAACAGCCCCATTCGTCTCAAACCTCTGCAGGGCTGCCCCATCCCAGCCCCTGGGCAGCCCCCCAGGCACTGTGCAATGCCAGCAGGGCAGGTGAGGAGTTCCACAGCTTCCCAGCTTTATTATTTTTAATCAATTTTCTTTTTGAGTATTTATTTTCTGTACAAATCTTGTAAACATCTCTGGAATGTTACTCGAGGGGAACATTGGCTGATACTCCCAGGAACCAGACACCAGAGCTGCTGGGGGTGGGAGTGGGGCAGTGCCCAGTGCCTCAGGGTGCTGAGTGCCCAGGGCTTGCACCAGCCACACACACAGCAGGGAGCTGGGATGAGGGAAAAATCTTGGCAAATCATTTTCATTCACAATGATTCTGTCAAAATGCCCACAGGATGCCAAAACACGGGATAGAGGAGAGAGAACTCTCATCTCTCCATCTCCCACTGAGTCTTTGGCAGCACAGCAAGGGGACACCCACAGGATCCCCAGTGATGGCCTTCGGTAGCACAGGCAGAGCTTCAGCAAAGAGTTCAGGCTGGGAGAGCTGGAGATGTTCTCCTGGAGAAGAGAAGGCTCTAGGGAGACCTCAGAGCCCCTTCCAGCACTTAAATGGGCTCCAGGAGAGCTGGAGAGGGACTTTGGACAAGGGATGGAGGAACAGGATACAGGGAATGGCTTCCTACTGACAACGAGAAGGGTCAGGTGGGAGTTCTTCCCTGTGTGGTGAGACCCTGGCACAGGGTGCCCAGAGAAGTGCTGGAAGTTCCCCCGAAGTTCACGGCTGTGCCACTTGTTTCACTACCTGGGCTGGAGGGAAGAGCCCTGGTAACTTTTGATCCAAATTAAAGATGGTTTGTTTTGAAATGAAAATAGTTTGTAATGAGAGGGAGAAAGGTGGAAATAGCCACAGCTTTCTATTTCTACAGTCTAAAATGAATCAAACATCTGTGGGGGGGTTTAATATGTGTTTCTTTTGATAGGGTGAGTAACTTCTGTGTGGGCTGAATTAGCTCTAAATGAAAGCAAACAAGGCATAATTAGAAACTGGTTCACTTTTTTCCTGGTTTCTTCCCCTCTGGAAGGGCAGCAAGGTGTGCATTCAAGGTGTGCATCTGGGAGACAGGGATGTGCCCAGCAGGGGGGTCCATCTGGGCTGGCGAGAAGGAGGCAGCAGGAGCTGCCAGCACAACTCACACAGGAGCTGGGCACACACTGGGGACCATCCAGTGGCTTTAAGGCTTCTGGAAGTGCAGGATAAAGCCCCCTCCCAGCTGCCAATCCCACCAGTGGCTGTGGCACTGGGGGTCCCTGTCCTCACAGCCAGACATCCCTACTGCTGGAACCTGCCTCTGCCAAGCAGCTGGAGAAGGGCTGCTCTGCAAAGGCAGCTCCACGTGTAAATCAGGGAAGCTCCCACTTGGGAAGTACATGAGTTTCTCATTTAACGTGGTACCACACTGCATTCTTTCTTTATAAAGAGCACTCATTTAACTTTAGGCGTGTTTGTACATCTAATTAAAAATGGGTCATGTTTAATTGATTTCATATATCACTGCTGCCGCCGCCAGCACAGTCCAGTGACGGTGGCAGTGCTGCATGCCTGGCACAGGCACATGGCTGGGTCCCAGGTGTCCCTTCTGCTCTGCCCTCGTTCTGTTGGCATTGCCACGAGTGTCACCAGCTCCCAGTGTCACCATCCCCAGGAGCTCCCCCTGCCCAGAGGAGCATCAGGCCAGGCAGGGCAGGGAGAGCCCCTCCAGCTGTTCCACAGCTTCCCTCCAGCTCCACAGTGCCCATACATAACCACTGTGGGCTGGCAGTTTCCAAATCCTCGGGCTGGGGAGGAGGACGCTGCTTTCAGGGCAAGGAGGAGCTGGAGAGCTCTCTCCATGTCCCTGCCCCTCCTGCATGGGTGCTGGGGCTGGGGTTGAACTGGGGTTGTGGCAGTACCTGTGTTTTCCCACCGCCCTGTGCTCGATGTCCCCAACATCCCCATTCAGCACCGCCACGGCGAGGGACACGTTGGTTCCTTGGGGCAGGAGCCTGTCTGGAACACAGGGACAAGAGGACAGCAGAGAGGGGGACAGCACTGGGGACAGGGAGGATCACTGGGGAGCCCGAGCCTTGCAGGACATGCCCAATGTGTGTGCCCAGTGAATGTGCCCGGTGACTGTGTCCACCCTGCCGGCCACTGACCTGCAGCAGTGATGGGCACTGCTCGTCCTGCTCCTGTCACAGATCTCCCAGGGAACTGAATCCAACTGTCAGCAGAGAGAGGATGATGAGTCAGCTCCCACCAAAGGCTACACTATTACCTAGCAGCTTAATAATGAAAACTGTCATCATTCCTGCAATAAGGAAAGATAAATAAGTTATTAAAAGAAAAGCCTGCCACCCTGCCTGGGCAGGGCACTGTGCCAGAGGGATATTAACTGCTGGCCACAGCCTGTCTGTTTGGGGAATGGGGAGGGATACCCTGAGTGCTCGGAGGAAGAGCTCTTTCTCCTCCAGCTGGCTTGGAGAGGGCTCGTGTCCGTGGCACAGAAAGAGCCACCACTCCTGCTCCAGTCACCACTCCTGCTCCAGCCACCACTCCTGCTTCAGCCACCACTCAGGCTACAGCCACCACTCTGGCTACAGCCACTGTCCCTTGTCCATCCACCACTCCTGCTCCCACTCTTGCTCCTCCTCAAAGGTGCAAAGACAAATAGAGCCCCAGGAAGGGAGACAGGGCTGGAGGGGAGGGAGAACCGGGTGAGAAGGAGTCAGAGCAGGCTCTGAAGATCTGATCACCCTAAATCCAGAGCAAGGAGTGCACTAATGAGAGCTTTGCTGAGCAGTGTCAGTGGGACCCTCTGCTGCATGAGCACTGAGGCATCAACCACCAGAGTATGCCTGTGGCAGTAGCTGCAGCTGATGCTGTGCAGGGAAGGAGCTGATGCAGCTTCCACGTTGAACCCTGCTCAGATCCACAACCAACACCACTTTTCCCTCCCTGCCAAGCTCCCCTGCTTGGGTTCAACTTTAGCACCTGTCAATATGTGAAACAGCAAAAGGCACCTCTGATGTGGTGAGAGAAATGTGTGAAACAGTAAAGGAAGGAGGAAAGAAGTGATTTTCCTTGCCCAGCTGTATTTTACTGGGAAAACATCCCCAAGCTGTTCCACCCCTGGCCGGGAATGGTGAGGCCCTGGCTGTTCTGCAGAGCTGAACAGAATAAATGACCTTCATAACACTTTCCCCCTGAAATCCTCCAACTCTCCACGAATAAACAATGTGGTTGTCAGGGCAGTCCAGTCACTTTATCTAAAAACTGCTCCTTCCTTCCTCCCTGAACAGTCAGAGAATCTTCCCTGGACCCTACAGCAAGACATTCCTCCCTTCTCTCTTCTAGGGGTGAGTCTTCCCGTCCCCATTGCTGAGAGAGACCTTCACCCCCATCCCCATTGGGTGAGCTCCTGGGGGCTTAGAAAAAGTAGCTCAGTTATTGTGGCCCCTCTCTTTCTGGGCTACCTCAATGCCATTTTTAGCCTCAGTGCAGCCCCTTGAACCACGTTTTTAATCGCTGTGTTTACATGCACCTTCTGGAGCTGCCGAAGTGTCCTGACAAGCCTCTGGAATCAAAGGCTTGGAGCGGCCCCAGGGGTAGGGAGCAGAGAGAAAGAATCACCTGGGCTGCCATGGGGATGGCCCAGGAAGGGCTGCAGGAACACGCCTGGCACGGGCGGGTGGGCTCCGGGCCACGGCCTCGCCACCCATGGCGGCGCAGGCCCTGGCACGCCCCACAGCACGGCCCACAGACGGCACCGGGGGCCACAGGCGTGTTTCCACTCTTGGCCAGGAAAGAGCTCGTAAAGCTAGTGAACATCTTAAAAATTAAGCATCTAATGAGGCCCATCCTGCAGCCAGGGGCTGGGTGCCAGCTGGGCGCTGGCTCCGCACCGTGCCCTGCCCGTCCTGGCAGACGGATCCCAGCACACAGGCGTGGGTGTGGGGCTGTGGGCACAGAGCCGGCCCCAGGACACAGCACCAGTTCAGTGGCCTGGGGACGCTGGAGGGAAGTGGGGAAGATATGAACTGGCTTTGGATTGTCTCACCAAAGCCCTGCGCTCTTCGACTCCCAGAAACGTTTTACTTCCTCAAAACCCATTTTCAGGTCTTGCTGTCACAGGGTCATGTTCCCTCAGCCACCAAGGGGTGGCTCTCTGGGAAAGGTCAGTCTCCTGTGCCTTTAGGCTAAAGCTAAGGGCTTGTCTGTAGTGCCATCACCCTGATGCCGTGGTGTCATGTCTGTGCCATGGTGCCACCTCCTCCATGACATGCATCCTCACTGCTGGAGCCAGGCAGCAGCACTTCCCTCTCTGGGCACCTCGGAGTGACCTGAGGGCTGGGCTGAGGGCAGTTTGTCAGAGCTTTCCGTCCCTCTGTGCTTTCCTGGCTGTGAACAACACAGCATCCAGCACGTGGATGAGAAAGCCCTCGGACGACCTCACTCTTGCCACAGGAGGGGACAGCCTCATTCCAGCCCACAGTGCAGGATTTCCTCTCACATCCTCCTGGGCAAAGCTGACTGGAGCCATGTCCCCTCTCCAGACACCTCTCCCTCCCCCTGCTCTGCTCTGGTCATGCTGAACCTGACCCATCCCTCCTCCAGGGGCTGCTCCCTCACCTCTGCTCTGGGCCAGGCCCTACTTCCAGGGTACTTGCCCACCTTGGTGCTCCTCTGGAGACTCTTTCCCCCAGCCTCCCTCCTTCTGGCCAGCCTCCTGCCGTCCCTGCCCTCTACAGCTCTCCTGCCGCCCATAAAACTATATAGAATATAGAACATTATTTTATGATGCACTATAAAAAAAAAAAACAACCTGGAACTAGGAGACACGTGCCAAACCTCAGCAGCACATGCAGGAATGTCTTTGTCCCAGCTGTTGCTGGATTGCCTGAGTCTGAAGGCTTTTTGGGACAGGAATCTTGTTTTCTTGATGTATTGATTTTTTCCTGGGGCTGGGCAGCAGTGGCAGCAGTGGTTGTGCACAGTCAGTGATGTCCTTCAGGTCCCATCTCCTGAGGTGCTGCCCAGGGCTCCCCAAAGCAGGCACACGTGGAGCTGGGAGTGTGGGTATCAATGGAGCTGCAAAGTGTGAGGGGCAGGGGGCTCCCGTTGTCCCGAGGACGCTGCTGCAGTTATTGCTCCTCAGCTCCTGTGCCTGTCAGAGCCCTCTCTCTCCTTCCTTAGGGTTGAGCTTGTGCCCATCTGGGGCCTCTCAGCTTTTCCTGGGGTTTCACAGAGCTGCTGCTTCCTACACAGGCGATTTGGGGCACCCATGAGCAGGGACCTGTCTGTCTTTCCTGTCAGGGCTGATGTAAGACCCTAAATAACCAAGGGATGCCATCCTACACCGGTACCCACACCCTGAGGTTCCAGCCACACTCCCCAGGGTGCCAGCCCCACACTAGGAGGTGCAAGCTCCTGGTGCTCCCCATTTCCCTTCCTCTCCTAGGCTGGTGAACTTTCCTACAGCCCTTCAGCCCCAGCTCCATAAAGCTCCCGATTCATTCCGCAGATATTTCCTGCACTGGGGCTTTCCGCAGCATCTGCTGGTTTGAAGTGCTCCGTTTATTCGTCCTGGGGGCACCATTACTTTCTGCTTTAGCAGTTCTGCCTGCTCTGAAGTCTCTGCCAGGCTCCATCCACGGGAGAGAAAATTGATGAAAGAATAATAATGATGATTGTTATAAATATATATTTCATTGCGGTGGCCCTTGGTGCACGTGTTCGTCACTGATGAGGAGACCAGAGGGCGAGGGGGTGCTCGGCTCCCAACAGGCTCCCAACAGCAGATGTGTGTCCTCACCCTGCTGCCCTCCTCCTCCTCTTTCTCCTTCTCCTCCTCCTCCTCTTCTTCTTCCTCCTCCTCCTCCTCCTCCTCCCAAAGCACTTGCCAGGACACCCCTGACTGTTCTCCCCAGAGAGTCTCACATGGGTCTTGTGGCTAAGAGCTGGACATCTCTGGAGACAGGATTCCGGGAGTGTCTGTGGGACATGTCCTGGGCAGGCTGGAGCCACTTCCAACTCATCCATCCACTGGCATGGCAGGAACGGGGAGCAGTGGGGGGAGCAGCTGAGTTGGAAATAGAGCCTTGCAAAGTGGGCATGGAGAAGAGGTGCACAGCAAAGTCTCCTGGCCTCTGCCTCCTTTTCTCCAGGGATTTCTGCTGGCAACCAGCCAAGTGGAAACAGAAATCACCAATCATTTCACCCATAAGTGATCCCCATTGGCATCAGCAGCACATTTCCCTTCTCCTCAGGGGATAATCCAACCAGGGACTCTGTGAATGAGTGCAAGGAACTTTCCCCTTCTCTTAAAGGAAATATTTTCCCTTTGTTTCTCCAGCTGTGGATAATCCCCTTCCCTCCACATCCTCAGCCACAGCAGACTGAGGATGCTCCGGGCCAGTGTCCCGGCCCTTGCGGCCACTCAACCTCCTCCACTTCCATTTCCTGCTGCAGAGAGTTTCAGGTATTTCCTGTAGACACTTTAAAATTCTTCAAGGGTTTCTCTGTTTCACCCACAGTGGGATGACCTGGAAGTAGGACAGCAGGAGCCACGTGGAGTGGGGTACCTGGGACAGCTTTGTACGGATCAGCATTCCTTGGCTCATTTTTCCACTGGCTTTCCCATTTGGAGCAGCCCTCCCCTCCCTGCAGATCAGACCCGAGAGCTGTACATGAGCCCTCCTGGGTCTGAATATCAGTAAATGCAATTCCATCTGCAGCAAGGATAACGTTACCACTGCCGGCTCATCCCTGCTCCGGCCAGGAGCCATCTGTGGGGTGGGGGCTGTGCTGGGAACACACACGGATGCATGGAGAGAGCCAGCCCAGGGGGGTACTGTTACCTACAGATGGAAATTCATCTCTGAGGTACTTGATCTTCCCTAAACTCCCTTGCTGTAACTCTTGCACAGGACATCTGTTAAATCCCTCCAGGGATGGAGACTGCACCACTGCCCTGGGGAGCCTCTCTCAGTGCCTCACCACCCTTCTGGGGAAGAAATTATCCCTAATATCCAATGGAACTTCCCCTGGCACAGCTTGAGGCCGTTCCCTCTCATCCTGTCCCTGTTCCCTGGGAGCAGAGCCCGACCCCTCCTGAGCCCCCTCCTGTCAGGGAGTTGTGTAGAGCCACAAGGTCCCCCCTGAGCCTCCTTTTCTCTGTGCCCCCCCAGCTCCCTCAGCCATTCCAGACTGTCCTCCAGTTCTGTTCCCTTCCCTGGACATGCTCCAGCTCCTCAGTGTCTTCCTTGTCTCTCCAGCTCAGGAAGGTGGGAGAAAGAGATGGAAATACATCAATCACCAGAGCCTGCGCAAATGTAGATGCAAAATCTGAGATTTTTCAGTCCTTCTCTGTTGTTAGACCAGTCATAACCTCTGCTGGAGCCTCCTCCCAGCTGGTCAGAGGCAGCAGAGCTCTCCTGTCTCCTCCTGTAACCGGTTCCCTCCCCACCTCCCATGCTGCTCCAGTGGTGCCTCCTACAGAAGGGAGCAGCTCCCTGCAGAGCACCCTGCTGTGGCCAGCCCAGCCTCACGCCGGCCGGCAGACCCTTCCCAAACACTCTGAGATCCAAATGTAAATGGATAATTCCATGGAAGACCCACAGCTCAGCTCAAGCAGCAGGTCAGGGATGTTGGCTGAAAGGCTCTTTCAGACCCCAGAGAGAGACCATGCAGCCCAGAGGGTCTCAGCTTCCCTTGTTTGCTCCCGAGGAAGTTGGTTCTTATGGCAATTTGTGCTTCAATAAACGTGAAATAAAATCCATTCTGCCCTTTCCCTGCTGGCGTCATCCCCATTTCCCTCTGTTTATCACATCATATCCATTGCCCCGGCAACCGCGGCAGCCCAGGCGGGGATGCTGCTGGCGGGTGGGGCCGGTGCCAGCCCCACACCCCGGCACGAGGATCCCGCTGTCTCACGGGTGTCTCCAGTGGGACACACCACAGGCAGGGAGGGGGGCTGGGAACAAACCCAACAGGGGAGGAAACAGCTCCAGAAGAGGATGCTCTTGGCAGGAGCTGACCCCAGGCAGCACCCACAGGAGTGACTCTGGAAATGTTTGCCTGTGGGATCTGCAGGTGTGGACACCCACCCCCACGGCCTGGCTCCGGCTCCAGGACAGACACAAACAGAACCCCCAGCTCAGAGCAGAGAGTCTGGGGGCAGTTTGGTGCCTTGCTCCCAGTGCAGGTGTCCTCTTCACCCACTCGTGCCCTCACACCTCCTGGGGCCCATCCTCTGCCTATGCCTCCCCTGTCCTGTCACGCTCCGAGTTCACCCCTTCGCCTCGCAGTCGGGAGCCCATTCCCGGTGGATTCGTTCTCTTTAGCCCTACATCGGTTCGGATTCAGAGCTCGTTGTCCCACCGCTCCCAAAAGAGCTTGCGGACCCCGCTGAGGACAGCGCAGCCCGCGGGGTTCTCCCTCCTCCGGGCTTCGCTTCCATCCCGGAGAACTTCCCGTAGGAGCGAGAGCCCGGCCCCGAGCTCCTCCCGCGGTCTCCGCCTGCCCCCGCGCGGCGGCTCCGGGCACGGACCGACGGACGGACCCGCACCCACGGACAGACCTACGGACGGACCTGCACCCACGGACCCACACCCACGGACAGACCTGCGGATGGACCCGCACCCACGGATCCGCATCCACGGACAGACCTACAGACGGACCCGCACCCACGGACCCGCACCCACGGACAGACCTACGGATGGACCCGCACCCACGGACAGACCTACGGACGGACCCGCACCCACGGACAGACCTACGGACGGACCTGCACCCACGACAGACCCACGCCCATGGGCGGACCTACAGACGGAGCCGCACCTAGGGACGGACCCACAGAGGGACCCGCATCCATGGACAGACCCACGCCCACGGACGGACCTACGGACAGATCCGCACCCACGGACGGACCCACGGACAGATCCGCACTCACGGACGGACCCACGGAGGACCCGCACCCACCCCTTTAGAGGGACCCGCATTGACTGGGGCACCGTGCCCAGACACATGTACAGACCCGCAGCAGTCTGAGACAGATGGGGGTCGTGGGGAGGGAAGAACGATGGGAAAGATGGGAAGGAAATGCTGAACCACTGCGGGAGATTTTCTTGGGGGAGAAGACTGAGATTACTCAGAGGGTGGGGAGGCCCTGGCACAGGTTGCCCAGGGAAGCTGTGGCTACCCCATCCCTGGAAGTGTCTAAGGCCAGGTTGGACAGGGTTTGGAGCAACCTGGGACAGTGGAAAGTATCCCTTAACTTCAGCTTCTCGTGCCAATGGGGATGGGATGGGTCCTACTTGTGCTGGAAATGGAACCTGCTGGAGTCTCCAGAGGCAGCCTCATCTGGACTGACCCTACCGGCAGCAGTGTCCCTGCCCCACACTCTCTGGGGGCACCAGAACCTCACTGCCACATGCCCAGGAGGGACACAAGGACTGTCGAGCAGCCAGGGGAGGTGGTTGCATGCCAGGGTCCCCGAAGGACCCTTGTGCAAGGCACCACTGGCAGAGTCAGGGAATGAAGATTAACCACCCAGGGGAAGTTGCTTCACCTCTTATCAGAGAGCTGCTCTCCCCTCCCCTGCAGTGACTCATGCTCGGCTGAGCCCTTCCCACCTCATCTGGGACCTGTTACAGCCCTGGACCATACTCCCTCTCCATACAGATGGGGATTCTTGTGGAATGTCTGCCTCTTCCTCCTCCTCTCCCGTGTTTCTGCTTCTCAGGTGTTCCCTGCCCAGGTAACACAGCTGTCCCCTAAGCAGGGCTCCCTTTGTCCTGTCCCCCTCTGAAGCCAGCCCTGGAAAGGGGATGCTCCCCAAAGGCTCCCCCTTTCCCAGAAGCTGTTCATGCCTGTTTCTGCCTGCTCGGTTTGGCTGCCAATCCTCCCCCAGGCCAGTGTAACTCTGCCCTGCAAGGGGAAGGAGGCAGACACACAGATTCCAGGGAGTGAGCCCAGATCCATTGGTTCCCGGTGACGAGCTGCCAGCTGACATTTCTGAGGCGCTGAGTACGTGTCCCTCGGTTGGGTGAGGTTTAATTTTACTGTCTCAGAAGCACACACGTCTTTCAGAGCCAGGGATGGTGGTGACTCGAGAGGGAGCAGAGCTAAATCAGATGTCAAACACTGATTCCTCTCCAGGGACTGACAGCTGGAGTCACTCTCACCATCTGTCTTCCCACTGCAGCCCCCAGAGAAGACACACTCTGTTAGCTGTTCCTCCAGCTAACAATGGAGACAGCAAGAGAACAAATGCATTCATTTCCAGGCCTATGGATTTTCCATTCAGGGATTTCAGGAACACGCTGCATTGGGGAACATGCTCTGTTCATCCCTGTAAGAGGACACAGCACCTGTGCTTTGCTGTGTTACAGGGACACCGATGAATCATCTCCTCCCCATCTCCTGCCCAGGGCACCCTTCGGGCAGGTGTGTCTGGGCTTTCTGATCCTCGCAGGAAAAAGTGTCTGAAAGATGTATTTATTGTTCCTCATGCTCTCATCCTCACCCCAGGCAAGCTTGGAGACCAAATGGGTTGGCCAGAATCTTGGGACACGATAAAAGTGTTTTGTCTTGAGATAGGACACATCTTCAGGGGAACGAGTCCAGAATTAATAATCTATCTACCAGCAGCCAAGTGCGTTGTGTTAACTCAGAAGTAATGAGGTCGTGGTGAATCACCGGGAGTCTGCGACGCAGGGGGAGAAACCAGCTTGGAAAAACACTGGATTAGACCAAACCTTGCTTCTTTCTTCATGACTGAAACTACTTAATAGTTTGTGTTCCTGCCATTGGAGCTCCATTGGGGCAAGCTCCCAGGAAAGAAGGAGGGGGAAACCTCGGGAACCAGCCTAGCCTGGGGGGATGCAGGAGCTGGCAGAGGGGGTGGGGGGCTCTGGCAGGTCTGGCCTCTGCTCCTGGCAAAGGCCCTCTTGGGGATCCCAGTGCCCTGCTCTGGCCCTGCAGGGACCTGTCCCTGCCCTGCCCGCAGCCAGGGCTGTGGGTGATGCTGCTGTGCTGGATGAACTGGGAGGGAGGGCTTTGAGCCCTGCCAGCCCAACACATCCCAGGGAGCCAGAGGAGGAGGAGGCTGAGGGCACTTTCCTGCTCTCCCGAGTTGTCTTCCTCCACAGCAGCTATTCCCAAAGGGTTCTTGCTCTTTGCTGGCAGTGAGCTCACAAAATGAGGGCAGAGCATCCCTTTGCAGAAGTTTTCCAGGTTACAGGTGTCTGGGGTTTTGGGAAAATGACTCCGTGGTGGAGTAACATTCGAGTCAGAGTTCTCACATTGAGAGCGAGCAGCAGTGGGGCAAATCCTTCTCCCAGCTTTGCATATTCATTTGTTATGATTTACGGGGCCCCCCATGCACCCTGACAGCCTCAGCACCCGCCCGTACTTGAATTACCTTTTTCCATGCAGACACTGCCCACAGGAGTGCCAAAGCCTCCTCCTACCCCCTGCCCTCATGTCCCAGAGGAGCCACCTCCCTCTGAGGGTCACCCAGGGGTGTGGAAAGCAGCTGGGAGCAAACCCCAGCTCCAAACCCTCCTGTGCATGGTGGGCTCAGCCTCAAACTCCAACCATGGCCCAGCCAGAGCTGGACCCTGCTCTGCTGTGTCTCTGCCCCACTCTTCCCCAGTCCTTCTTCCCATGCTTGTGTTCTGGCAGGTTTTCCTCATCTTCTTCATCCAGCCACTCCAGATGTCTCTTCCTCAGCCCCTGCAGAGGTGCAAGAACGTCTCTTTGCACAGGCACTGTGACGCCTCATCTTCCTCCTGTCCTCCCTGTGGGTCCTTCCTTGACCCACACTCCCACCCCCAACCCCCAGTATTTAGCTGTGCCATCAGTTCACTAATCCCTCAGGCACTGTCAGCAGCAGGAGCATCATGCCAGGGCTGGTGAAAGTTCCCAGAGGCTACTGGACAGAGGGTTCCTGCCCTCATTCCTCAGGACCCTCTGCTTTTGCTCTGGAAACGCTCTTGGGCAATCCCAACACTGTGGAGGTTAATCCAGGTTCTTGGGGGTGAAAACCAAGGCAGAAGAAGGGATATATCAATTCTTCAAACTGCAAGGAACAGCAAACCCAACGGACCAAGGGTTCAGATGTGCCCCACTTGGAGCAGTGATACTTTTATTCAGCACTGATTTGCAAGTCTTTGCATTCACAACAATATTGGAATGACTCTGGTTTCCAGCAACGGCAAAACCAGGTTTAGGCAGGACAGGAGAGAGCTCCTCTGCTCCTGGCAACTCGGCTCCCTCAGCATTTCTCAATAGAGCAGGGAACAATTCTGCAAACCCTGAGCTGAAAAGTGACACATCGCCCTCCTTTGTTTTCCCACCCATCAGCTGCAATTTTCCTGTTCCCTAGTTCCTGGAAGGCTCCCTCTGTAATTAACTTCCAGGAACATGTGAGCCCCACCGTGCTGTGAGTTCCTCGGCAGCAGAGGCGGCTGAGCAGGACAATCCATGGGAAGCTGCTTTGGGAACGCCCCGCCCGAGCCTGGTACTGCCCTCGCCCCGAGTTCTCCCTGGCTGTGTGGACACGGAGGAGCCGTCGGGAGAGGACAGGGGTCTGGGCACACCCCGACCCCCTGGGGCTCATCCCCCGTCAACCCAGGCAGCTCCCCCATCCCAGGGATTTTGTTCAATCCAGGTGCACTTTTTATTGGATTTTGTTAAATTAAACATGTGATCCCATATTATCTGACCCAGCTCTGAAGTCTCCCAGGCCCAGGCAAACTCTGCTGCCTCAGCTTTTCATTTCCATGTTTATTTACTGCCTTTCAGATCTCCTGGGCTGCACNCCTGCCCTGTCCCCTCGCCGCCTGGCACGGGCGGCTGCCAGGCTCATCGCGGTGACAATCGTCAGGTTTTAATTAGTCTGCAACACGATTCCTGTCATAAACACTCTGCTGGGGGTTGTTTGTTTTAATTTGATCAGGGACAGGCACAGGGAGGGGGAAGAAGGAAGGTAATTAAATTTGACTAAAAATCTTGGAATGCCATTAAAGCGGATGTCCTCATTTGCATAATCCGCTCCCCGCAGCGCCCTAAACTGTCACCAGTTTATTGTGACTGGTTTTCCCCCCAAGAGGACGCTGCCCACCCGCAGAACCTGCCAGCCGAGGGAGGAGAGGGATGTGCAGGGACGGAAGAGTTCAGTGGGGAAAGGGAAAAAGGCCTGGCTTTCTTTAGCAATTTGGGGGGCTGTGAGGGAAGTACCAACTCTCAGGCTAGGTTGGTAAAACATCAACACCTGGGCTGCTCCTCTGCTGGGAATGAGAGCTCCAAAGCTCTCCCGAGGTGTTCCAGAGCAGCCTGGTGTGGATGCCCGAGTCCCAGCCAAGGGACACAGAGCACAGGCGTGCCCTGTCCTGCTGGGGGCAGACACCAGGACCAAGGGCAGGGTGACAAGGCAAATGCAGCCAGTTTGCCTCCAGATCCTGGCCTTGGGAATGCCAAAGTTCTTGGAGCTGTGAGTTCAGGCCCCTGAACGAGGCCAGCCAAGCAGCAGGTGGTGTGGGGTCAGAGTGGGTCTCTCCTCCTTTTTGTGGCCTTAAAGAACAACTTCTGCCCTTTGGTGCTTCTCTTTCCCTACTTGTGTTTCCCTGTTTAACATGGAGAAAAGGGTGTACCTGTGTTCCCTGCTCAGCTGTCCATAGAGCAATTGCCTGGTAATTATTTCTGCTCATTGGTGAGTTGTTTCTAATGATGTTTGCTAAAGGTTTGATTATTAATGCAAGTGCTGCTTCTACATCTGGAGTTGGGGTTGGGATGCTGGGGAGGGTTCTGGGAAAAGCAGGTTTTCCAGGGAGGGGCTGTGTTTTATGGAGATATCTCAGTCATAACCAGAGACAGTGATGCTCTTGGGGTGGGTTCTGTTTGGTTGGGGTTTATTTGTTAAATTGATAAAATAACAAAGGTGATAAACTCACACTGGGTGACAAACAGGAGTTTGATGATAGACAGTAAAAGTCCTGGCTAGTTTGAGAAGAAATATGAAATGCCACCAGCTCCTGTCTGGGCTGCAGAGGCAGAAGCACCTTTGGGAGAACACCCACGGTGGAATTGCCTTTTCTAGAGGCACTGAGGGAACAGTAAGAGCAGGGCAGGGCAGGGGAAGCAGGATCCACTCACCTGCTAGCTGTCCCACAGCACACACACTTTCAGCAGGTGATGTGACAAGTTCCTGCCCTAGAAAGCCTCTCACAGCCCCCAGCAGAAACAGGATGTCATAAAAATGAATTGCACTTGGGAGCAGGATCACATCTGTCATTACCGTGGATGTGCCCTGGGAGCACCTTGATGCCACCCCAGCTCTGGCTGCAGCAGCCACGTGCACTGAGGATGGACCAGCCAGGGGAGGATGGGATCCCCTCCTGACCTCTGCAACCACCAGCGAGGGATCTGCAGGGGTCAGAGGGATTATGCAGTGAGGGGTGTCGTCATTCCAGTTAAAAATCATGGGACTGACACACTGGCTGTCGCTGAAAGGAGAGATGGAGCATCCCCTGAGCACCTTGCCCAGATATCCTTCCATCCTGTTCTGTAGCTGTGCCACTAAACCATCCTTGCTCCAAAGAAAGACTTGGTCTCCCACTTCTTTCAGTACCTGGGTCCTCCCCTTGCCATGAGGACTGTCTGACTTCACTTATCTACAGGATCTGGTCAGATTTGTGCAATCTGTTTCTAGCATGACTCTGCCTGTGTTCCTTTTTTAACTTTCAAAGCCCCAGTTAAAGCAGTGTTTTCTCCCATTTGCCCACTTCCATCTCTTTTCTGCCTGAAGGACCTTCTCCTACATCTGAGGACAGAAAAGGAATGCAGAGCCCAATGAGGTGCCTCAGGGTGGGAGCTGAAGATAGATAATCTGTGTTCTGAAGTGGGCTGATGCCTCGGGATTCCTGCTGGGACCACTCACCATCCCCCAGGACATGTGGCAGGCCCTTCTCCAAGCCAGGTGCGTGATCCCAGGAGGAGGCGTGTCTGTCAGGATGTCAATGCAGTGCTGGCAGGGCTGGGAGCACTGCACAGGTTCACAGCCTTTCTTTTATTTAAAAATTAATGGGTTTACCCCAAATCTCTGACAGCAGGGTCAGACAGTGAGGATGCCTGTACTCCCAGACAATTCCTGTTCCGCAGGGATGCTGAAATCAGAGTGCCTGTTTGTGTGACTGCCAGGCAGGCAGGCGGCGTGGTCTTTATCTAGAGAGGGGAAAAAGCACCAGGGAAGCCAGGCCTGGGTGAGAACTGAGAGATCATCCCAGCGGCAAACAAAGGCAAAGGAAAAGCTGGCTTGGCTTGCTCAGAGATAACGTTATCCCGGTGGGAAGGCATCTGCGCAGCTGTGCTGGAGCGGGGGCTGCCCCGGACATGACTGCAGAGCTCTGCCATGGAGGTCACACCTCTGAAATCCCGGGATATAAATCCATGCCATGAGGTTGCACAAGCCTTCCCTGAGCCCCTCGGGGTCTGTATTGTAACATTTGCTGGGCTGCACAGCCCAGAGGCTGAACCCATGTGGGGAGGTATCCGAGAGCCCTCCATCATCCCGGGCTTGGGAGGAGATGCAGTCCCAGGAGCTGGACAAGGACTGCTGCCAAAGGGTGGGAAATTCTTGGACCACTAACAAAGCTCAAGTTGAGAAATACAACCAGAGTGTAAAGATGCTGTGACAGCAGGGAGTGGGTGATTGTACTGGGCATCTCTTGTTTCTCCTGGGTTTTATTTTTCTCTCTTCATTAGCATTATAATGATATTTTGTATTAATTGCTAAGGTGTTCTTATCTCGACCCACAAAGTTTCCCTTTTCTTTCCCATTCTCATTGCCACATGGTGGGTGGTGGGAGTGAGTGGCTGTGGTGCTGAGCTGCTGGCTGGGGTTAAAACCCCAATGTGAGTGCAGGAAACCAATTCACTTCTATCCCCTGAGAAAGTTATTCCCGCCCACTGGAAGCCCCCCAGCATGAAAATACTGTTTTAATCCCCTGGGACAAGAGGGTCTCTCCTGGCTAGGGCTGATTTAGGGCAAGGGGAACATCCTGCCCATGGAGACAGAGAAGTTGCAGAGCTGCAGGGGCCCTGCCCTGGCCCAGGTGTGATGCAGAGTGATGTGTATTTGGGAAGGTGCACACTGGGTGAGTGGTGGGGGCCAGGTAGACTCCACCAGCCAGATGCTGCCTGTGCACTGAGAGCTGTGGTCAAGCATTGGTGGTAGAGATCCTTCTGCCAGGGCTGAAATAATGGCCTAAGGGTCCAAGGGATGGGCAAATGGTCAGGCTGGACAAGCATCACTCCTGTGCTAGGGATGCCCCACAGAGCCAGCTGGAATAGCTGAAGCTTCTCTTTGGAAGGAGAGAATGACCATTAATTTCCCCAGATGCACATTTTCAAGTACCTGTAATGAAAGACAACTGTGCGTGTTCCTCCCCATAACTGGGCTGTTTGCACTCTAAATACAGTACAGCTTCTACCTGACTGGCTAATAAGGAATGATTTTCTCTCCTTTTATCTCTAATTAAGCCAAACTGAGCCTGGCATTGCTGCTCTGTAGTAATTTCCCAAATGCAGAGGTTTGCTAAGTCATAGGAATTGGTTTTTATAAGGTTTGAAAAGATAATCTGTAATAATGTGCAGGGAAAAACATAAATCCCTGTTAATGAAACTTGGAGTACTTCAATAAGAAATTGATTTTAAATGTTAGTCTCTGTAAAGCAGAGGTTGGAGGAAAACACTTTTGGACTGATCAGCTGGTGGTGCTGAGCAGAGGAGCAACTGGGAGCATGGCTGGGGTGAGCCCAAAAGCCCTGGGATGGTTCCAGACAGCTTTGCAGAGGCTTGAGGGTGTTATTTAGTGTCTGCACCCAGCACAGCATCATGCAGAGGGGTGGGAAACCTCCTCATTCAGTCCACTGGGGACTTGGGACCCAGGCATGGGGATGATGTGAGGCGGGACAGGGTTCACTGTGGGAGTGGGGGTCCCTGAGAGCTCACACCCTTCCAGCAGTGGGATGCCTGCATGGGTCCGTAGGGTGCTGCCATCCTGCTGGGGCCCTGGAAGATGAAATGCCAGCTTTCCCTCCACCCCAGGATGGGGAGGGTACCATCTCCAGTCCAGTGCTGGAGCCCTGGCCATGGGTGGATTTGGGACAAGCCAGGGCTGCCCCAATGTCTCTGCCCTCTTTAGTGCTAAAAGCAAGAGCAGTCTCGCTGCTGCCAATCCCACACTTCAGCCAAGCTCAGAGAGGGATTTCTTTCTCTCCTGGCTTGAATCTTGCAGCCTTCAGCACCATCATCTTCATCTCCTCCAGCACGTTCTACTCTATTCCCATCACTGCTTCCAAAACAGTGGAGAGAGGCATCTGTTCCTCAGGCACCAGCACCAGCACAATGTGCTTCTTCTTCATTGGCATCACCAATGCTGGATGCTCATCTTCCTCCTCAAGCTGCTCCTCCTGCTGCAGGTGGCGATGCCAGGAGAACCCCAAACCCTGGCAAGGCCCTGAAGCACAGCTGGATGTGGGAAATGCTGGGTTTGAGTCTCTTCACCCACGCAGGGGCAGCCCTAAGGCCGCACATTGCTCAGCCCTGGGATGCTCCAGTGCTGGAGAAGCCCTGAGCACAGAGGTTTCCTCATCAGCCAGCAGATCTCGTTAGTAGTTTATTAATTGCACGGATGGGAAGAGCAGCCCCAATCCAAGTCAAACAACTGCTGCAGTTTCATATGATACAAAAGTCCCTTAAATACAAAATACCTGGCTCTAAGTGAGCATCACCGGGTGCTGAGCTCTGCCAACAGAGTTATATATTAATATTCCACCTGTACAAGTATTTATAGATAGAAAAAAAAGGAAACTTTAAAAAAATATCAGGAGAAAATTAATTCCCCCACATGTTAGTTATATTTATATATATATATATATAAAACATATATATAAAAACACAGACTAGAGGCTGATTTGTGCTTTTTTTTTTACCAAAAGACAGACAGACAGTTACAGCCAAACTGACACTGGGGGTCCCCAGCTCATGGGTCGTGTTGCCTTCCAGTTGGAACGATGTCTGGGAATTTGGGTCCCTGCCTGAATGGAGAAACCAGGTCATCTTCTGGGTGCTCACGGCTCCAGTGAACAGTTCCTTCATGGAGGGAAGGAAGAAGGGGTGGAAGCAGAATGCATGTCTCTGCAGGGAGTAGGTGGGCATGAGCCATGTGTAGCTGCCCAAAGAGGGATGAATCCCAAACAACTGCCCCTCCTGCCATCCCTCCTCCCTCTCCAGGTATGGCCCTCAACACTGAGGGCAGCATAAAGGAGGAGCTGGTCTGGGGAGTCTGTCCCCACCTCGATGCCTCGATCCAGGCACTGCCCCTTCCCACTCAGGCACAGCTGCTCTGGGGTTCCAGCAACGTCCTGCCCCATGCAAGTAACAGGTCGGCTGGTTGAGCGATGGCCTTGGCTTGAAATGTGGTCAATCCACCCCTCCTCCCAGTGACACCCAGTGCAGAGAGAGGGCTTTTAGCCAAGGAAGAGCAAGGCATGGGAGGACAGGGCTGCTTCTTCCATGAATCCAGCACCAATGCTGCGACAGGTTCCATTTGCCCCTCAACAGGGACTGGCGCTCGAGCTGTACCTCTGTATCCATAGGCAGCCCCCTCCTCCCAGAACAGCAGCCCCTTCCACTACCACACAGTGACTCCCTGGCTGTCCCCACCGGGTGACACCACACACAATCCCCTCCTCACTGCCCACCCTTCACTTCCTGACCCCACACTGCGACCTGCAGACACGGCCCCATTTTCCCCGCTCGCTCCTCCCGCCTCCCTCCATGCTCCTTTGCTCCTGCCATTGCTCCTGGCTTGTGTGGGGGCCCCAGCTCCTGCCACAGGCTACATCCAGGGGTCACCCCATGGCCACTCTTTCCCTCTGCTCCCCTGCCCCTCCTGCAGGACACCATGGCTTCCCCTCTGCAGCCCCACAGCCCCCAGGCCGTGGGATGGGACTGCCCAGCCTGAGGTGAAAGGATGTTTATAAATATGTGTCTCTGTCTCCCCCTCCACGGGCACTGCCCATGCCATGCTTCCTGCTGAGAGCCCCAGTCTGGATCCACTGGCAAGTCCATGTCTGACACCATCTTCCTGGTGCCTCAGATCTTTGTCTCGGGGCCATTGGGACTCAGGGCTGGGAAAGAGTCTCGGATCCTCACCAGCTCCATGGCACAGAGGTGGCCAAAGACCCTGTTGTACCACTCGGGAGACCGGCCCCTGGAGAAGGGAAGAGGCAGGAGGGGGTGAGTGGGCAGGAGAGACCCTGGCAATACCATGGAGCAGCACACCCTGCTGCTCCATCCCCTCCTCGGAGGGCCCCATTACCTGAGGTCAGCCCTGCAGATGTGAGTCACCCGGGAGCGGCCCATGGCGCTGGGCTCGATGAGGTACTGGGATGTCAGCACGACGGCCTTGACCCCTCCCTCCACCGGCACCTTGTCGTGCTCCACCGACAGGGAGCTGAGCAGGCAGGCCCCCCGCGGCAGGTCCGTGCGCCAGCGCCTGCAACAGAGCGGGAGTCACCGTGTGCCCACCATGGCATCCACAGCAGGATCGGGAGAGCCCACACAGCCCAGGATGGAGGAGATGGGGCTGGAGCAGAGGGGTGCACCAAACCGAGCCCAGACCCCCCGCGGGTCCCGGCCGCCCTCACCGGAGCACCATGCAGTCCCTGCGCGGGTGCGGGGCCATGCTGTCCGTCACGTAGTGGTACACCTCCATGTCCTTGTCCAGCGCCTCCACCACCCTGCTCTGCAGCAGGTCCTCGTCCCACAGGTGACGCTCCCGCAGCACCCGGTGCAGCACCGTGGCGGGTGGGGCCTCGACATCTGTGGAGACCTTCCACAGGCGCAGAGGGTGCCCGTCCCCAACCTGAGTGGATGAGGTGGGGGTCACACAGACTGTCTGTCCCGCAGGACCCCCAGTGCTAACCCTTGAGCAGCTTCACTGATGGCTCCCACTGCCACAGAGCAGCACAGTCCCATCTGCTGGCTAGTGAGGGATGGGGTGAGACCTGCTCTGGCTACTGGAGGGGTCACCCCATACACATTTCCTTGCATGTTCTCAAGCCCCTCCACACAGTGGCATTTACCTTTTTGCAAGACAGCTCTGTGTTCAGGGGCCCTGCTGTGCTCAGCCACCCCTTGAATTTCTCTGACGACTCTTTGAGCAGGTTCTGGACACTCTGCTCGAAGTAGGAGTGTAAATCCTTGCTCTGCCCCTGGCACACCAAGTCAGCCAGGGGATGGGGATAAGTATCTGCGGCCATATAGGAGCTGCTCAGCTGCAGCAAGATGTCATGGGAGACCTGCAAGCCAAAAGCACATGGATGTTCATCGAGGCAGAGGGATCCTGAGGGTACTTTGTGAGTGGTCCTGGACAGACATAGAACCATAACTCATTCCCCAGGGAGTACGGAGGAGGGGCATACAGCCTGAACCATATCCTGCCCCAGGAGATGCAGCTGGGCTTGGCCCCAGGCTGACTGGCTGGTAGCAGCTGTCCTTGCCTCAGGACTCCAGGAAGGTCACACTCCCGCAGGCAGAGCTGGGCTGGGACACCATTGCCACCCACCTGGAAGAGCTTCTTGCAGTCAGTGATCATGTGGGAGAGCCCCTGCGTCGCAGCCATGTTCTCATTGAGGTCCTTCTGGTCCGGTTTCCCCATGGTCCCCCTCTTGTGTATGGCCCTATAGATACATATGCCAGGTAGTGCTGGCACCAGTGGGCACCTCTAGACCCCCATGGCTCTCACTGGTGTCACAGAGCAGAGCCAAGAGCCCCCTGTGTCTCAGCATTCCCTGCTGGCCCCCTCCCACAGCGAGCCAGGGAAGGGGCACTGGAGCTCAGCCGGCCCTTACCTGGGCGATGTGCTTTCCTTCTTGGACACGTTGAGGTGGAAGATGGAGGGGGCCAGGCACACAGCCAGGTTCCCAGCCGTCATCTGGTTCTCCTCAGCCAAGGCGATGTCGCTCAGGAAGTAGAGCAGGGTCTGCAGCACCTCCCGGTTCTCGTCTGGCATGAGGATGATGGCAGCCTGCACTGCCTGCAGCCGCTGCTCCTTGGACACAACTGCGGGCATGGGGCAGCATCAGCTGGGCGTCCCCACAGCCACCACCCACCTGCTCCCACCACCTCCGGCCACAGAACGGAGGGACCCCTCCTCCCCAAAGACCTCGAGCTGCCCCCAGCCCGGCCCTTACACTGGTAGATCTGCAGGAAGGTGTCAGTCAGCTTGCTGGTGAAGATGGGCTCGGGCAGGTCGCGGAAGTACTGCTTCAGCAGGTCAGCCACGTCGTACGCTGACTGCCCCGAGTAGTTGACGTTGTCAGGGCTGGTCTCGTTCATGTGCCGGAGCGCCTGGATCCGGGACTTCACCCCGGACTTGCGGAAAATGCCAACCTGCCGGGGGTGAGCAGGGGGTGAGTGGGCACCGGCCTGGGTGGGCACCCGTGGGACAGGCAATGACACTCCCTCCCCAAAGGGCTCATCCCTGAACCCAGAGGAGACACTGAGTGAGGGATGGCCAAGGGGACACTGCTGGGTTCCCACAGACAATCCCACCCTCACACTTCACCACACAGCACAAGAGGTGAACAAAAGGACCCCAGAAAGCTATTTTTTCCCCCCAAATCCCAGTGCTGCTGCCCAGCAGCCACAGCCTCACCTGGTCCAGGCACTGGCTGCGCAAGTAGCGCATGGCCTGCTGGATGCTCTGGGGCAGGGGCTGCCCCGTCCGCTGCACATTGACAATGGGCGGCACCCCAAAAACCATCTTGTCCCGATAGTCAGGGACTTTACTCCGCTTCATGAACTTGGGGACAGTCCTGCAGAGTGGGACAGAGAGACATCCATGCAACAATCGGTGCCCTCAGCCCCCCTCACAGGGGAAGCAGGATGCTGGGAACACACACACACACACATTTCTGCAGTGTCTGCAATACAAGCAAGGCAGCTTCCCAGTAGGAATGGCAGCACTTTTTATTAAACCAGAATGCTTTGATACTTGGCTATGAAAAGAAACTACTGTCCCACTCTCTTATGTTGCTGCAGCACTTTTAATGCCCCACGAACACCTGCAGCCCCCCCAGTGGCAGATGATGCCAGGAGCCCCCCTGGATGCCAGGAGCCTGGGGCTCAGCCCTGGCTCACACTTGCCAGAGCAGAAAGCCCTTGGTTTGGCTTTTCCCCTCCACACCCCAAAGCTGCCCCAGGCGAGGGGCACAGCGTGAGCTGCAGCCTGTGGGCCCCATCCTGCTCCCCCTCACCCCAGCTCACCATGTCCAGGCCTGTTTGTGGGGCACGGAGTACTTCTCCATGATGGCAGTGAGCCGGAGCAGGGAGCACTTCTGAAGCAGGTTGAGCTGGGCCGATGACTGGCGGTTGATCTCCAGCGAGGCCGAGTTCAGGCTGGGCCGGTGCGAGTTCTGGAAGCTATGCCAACGCAGCTTTCTGGGAACACACGGGACATTCCCAGCTAAGGAAACCCCCACTGCTCTCTACTCCTTCATGGTTACTGCCATGTGACCCTCCAGCACCAGCCAAACTGGGTGAGGAAAGCCACAGAACTTGGCAACAGCCATAGCTCTCCCGGGCAAAGCCCTAGGGAACACTGGCACAGGGGAGGCACGTGCCTCCTGCTTATTATTAGTTAATGAAAAACCTTTGAATCACGGGTCTGTGCAGGCAGACAGGACCGGCAGTGGTGTCCGTGCTGGAGGTGCGGGCAGTGGTGGCAGTGCTGTCCTGCGGCCACCAGAGCGCATCAGCGCCCCGCGCTGCGCTGCCCTGCCCGCACCGTGCGGCTCCAGCAGCATTCCCCCCGCTCCGCCCACTTCTGCCTCCCGGGAAGGGACGATCGTCCAGGCCCCCGAGGACGGGATCCGGCGCTGCTCCCCAGACCCATGGGCTGTGCACCCCTCCCTGCTGCAGCAGCCTCGTCCCTGGCAGTGTTCGTGGCCAGGCTGGACGGGGCTTGGAACAATCTGGTCTAGTGGCAAACGTCCCTGTCCATAGCAGGAGCCGTGGAACGAGATGGTCTCGATGGTCCCTTCCCACCCAAACCATCTCGGGATTGTCTGGTACCTGCAGGGTCTTGTGAGTGATGCTCCCACCCCCGAATCCCGGCGCTCCCGTGTCTCAATCTCTTCAGCCTCGTTGAGGGAGTTCCCAGTGCTATCAAAGTCACTTGCAGAGGTGCCCACATCTGACATGGACTGTTCTTCGAAATGCAGGTTGGAGGGTTCCCCTCCTGAGTCCGACTCCTCCTCATCCTCCTCTTCCTCACCCCCTTCCTCCCCATTCAGGCCAGGGGAGATGGCTTTACACCAGAGTTCCACCTTCTGCTGCAGCCCCCACATGTGCTGCAGAATGTCGTCGAGGTTCTCGAAGGTGACCTCCCCGTCCTTGCAGAAATCCTCGCTGCTGCCGAACTCCGGCACGTTGTCGTAGACGCTGACGCGGCTGCCCAGGGAGCTGCAGGAGCCCCGGCGCCGGCGGGCAAAGCCCCTCGGGGAGGACGAGCCCTCCGCGCTGCTGCTGCTGCCGCCCTCGCCCAGCCCCACAGCCGCGCTCCCTGCGTTCCAGTGGGCCAGGGAGCCGCCGCCCAGGGGACACAAGCTCTCGATGGAGAGGGATTTGGGGAAGGTGCCGGGCTTGTGATCACAGGGGATATAGACCAGGCAATCGCCATGGCGAGCCCGGCGCTGGCACTCGGCAGCAGCCCAGGCCCCGCCGGCAGCAGTGGCCGTGTCGTAGTCCTCCAGGTAGACTCCGCTGCGTTTGGGGTCAGAGCTCCCCTTGGTGCCTGCGGGGCCGAGCAGGCGGTTAGTCCTGTACGATACTGAGAAGAAGTGTTTTTTGCTGTTGAAAGAGGCAGGTATCCCTCTTTTAGAGCAGTTGGTCCTGCTGGCTGCAAGGTCCCCATTACTCTGCAGGGAGCCCCATCCCGGTGGGAGAGTGGCGCTGTGTGGAGCCACCCTCCTGTCTGGGCTGCGTTTCTCCTTGTCCTTCCTCCGCAGGGACTCGATCCGCTTCAGGAAGCTGCGAGACCGTCGCTTCTTCAGCTTCTCCTTAGAGCCCTCTCCCTGCCCCGAGGGCTGCCCCTGCGCAGAACCCTCGCTCCGGCTGCAGCTGGAGGCGTTGGCAGTGGCACGGAGGGGGGACAGGGGCTCAGACGGCGTGGCCACAGTGCCCAGTGTGCCACCCGTGCCACCCACGCTGCCCACGCTGCCCGTGCTGTGCAGGGATGTAGCCTCGGGGTTGGTGCTGAGGTCCGAGAGGACACTCTCATGGCTGGACACTGGGTGCATGGTGCAGCTCAGGGCCTCTGAGCCCTGGGACAGGACATCGGCGGACCCCACTCGGGACCACCTTTTGCTGTCCCTCTGGAATGCCCACCGGTTGCTGATGGCACACAGGTCTTCCTCCTCAGAGTCTTCATTCTGTGGGCAGTTGAGAACAGGGGATGAGCACTTAGCTGGAGCCCAGGAGGGTCAGCACATCCCCCAGCTCAGAGGGGCACAGCCACCAGCACGGTGCCAGGTGGGGAGGAGAGCAGTGTGTTCACAACCTGAAACCAGCTCGGGACCCCTTTGGCAGCAGAGGCCTCCAGGAGCCACTCTGTGCTCAGGGCAGTCCTGCAGCTCACCAGGACACTGCCCCACCATCAAGCACATGATCCCCTGCACCCCTCAGCCCCTCACCTGCCTTGAGCATCCAGGACTTACCTGTTTACGCTGAAAGTGAACATCCAGCTTCATGGAGGCACAAGTGTTCAGGGTCATCAGCCTCCTGCAAGAAACAGAGCAGCTTTATCCTGGTCCCAGCCCCTGTCCCAGCCCTGCTGCAGTCACAGGGATGGCTTTGGCGTCTTTTAATTTTCCTGCCTCAGAGCCTTGGCTGTGCCTGGCACCTGTCACTCGCTGCTGTGGCTCCACAGGTCAGAGGGACACCCAACTAACAAGGGGACAATGCCAGCAGATGGTATCCCAAGCCAGACCATGCCCATGCCAGCTGCTGGGGCCACTGGTTCTGCAAGTGGGCAGGGGTGACCTACTCCAGATTATTAAAGCAAAATCACCTCAGAAGCTCCTGCGCCCCAGAGAGGGCATGATTAAAGGACCTGAAAGCTCAGAAAAGGAGGAACAGGCGGAGATTTCCCATCACCTCCTGCCTCACTGCACCCAGGAAAGGGCACGAGGAGCCCCTCCTGCCCAGCACAGCAGCCTCTCAGCCAGGAAATAAGAAACAGACCCTGTTCCCACCTCTTCTCTGTTCTGGGAAGGGACAGCGCAGAAGCGCAGGGACATGGGTGTGATGACGTGTCCCAAGAGCCAAGGCAGGGCTGAGTCACCCTCAGCAGCACTGAGTGACACACGGCCTGTCCAGACAGACCATTCGGTCAGTGCCCTGCTTTGGGTGCCAGCTCTGGCTTGCGCTGCCTGAGTCCCCCACACGCTGCCCCCTGCGCACCGCTCCCAGACCGCAGCTGCAGCAGCGCCGTGCCCAGGTGGAAATGCCCGGTCGGGCTCCGTCACCCGGTACCGGGACGACCAGCGTCAGACTGAGCATAAAAACCTGTTGTTTCCTTGGAACCACCCAACACCAGCAACGTTCCCTAATCTGAACGACTGAGTTCTCACTGCAGAGGGAGCCAGAGTGCTGGAGCGGGCTCTGAGCCCAGCCAGGGGGCAAGGCAGGCACCCCACTGAGCCCTCTCAGGCTCCCCACTCTGCAGTGCCCACTGCCCCATCAGCCTGGACAGCTGCCCTTGTCTGTGGCACATTCCCGTGCCGATTCCATGCGCAGAGGGGCAAGGCAGTGTTACCTGCACAGGGATTTGAGGGAATCCTGGTCCAGGAAGCTATGGTCCTTCTTCACAGCACTGATGTCAAGAGGGAATGACGACTCTGGGAAGGGAAGTGACATCAGTAGCAGATCTCGAGCCAGCTGCTCTATCAGAGAAAAAGGGCAGCAGCGGGCATGGGAAGAGGAGGAGAAACCCAAGTGGCTGGAGAAGACCTGGAGGTGGTGCATGCCCAGGTTCCCTGGGCACGGCTCTTCCCAGGTATGTTAGGCGAGGGTGATAGGGTGCCTGAGGGCCTCCATTCAGTTCCCTGCTCATCCCTGTGCACTCAGGGATCGTGCATGTGGAACCTGGACCCTCCACCCCAAGGGTCTCAATCCATCTGTTCATGAAACCATGGAGTGTTATCACCACAGGAAGGGAAACAGAGGGAAACATTTGGAGGATGTGGGAAGTTCTGTAGAGAAAGGCTGGAGGAGGGTTAGTTCATTCCTGGTCTCCAGCACCATCCTCGCTGCCCAGCTGTGAGCACTGCCTGGGGCCAGCACCTGGGGCTGGGTGTCGCGGCAGGAACCCGGCCTGTCCTTGCACGTGGGGCCTGCCCCCCAAAATAGGCACTGGCAGCAAACCGGCTGCTCATAAAGGCATCGCCGGGGGGCTGGTGCTGCGGGGGGCGGGGGAAGTGCCCAGCCGAACAATGGCCGTGGCTGCGGCCGCCGGAGCCCCGCTTCCCGCTATTGTCCAGCCAGCCGGGACGGGCTGCAGCCGCCGCTCCTCGCACTGGTCCCGGGCGGGACCAGGATCCCAGCACGGCTTCCAAGTCAACACAGCTGAGCCTGCGGCAGGCGCCACAGCCACCTTGCCTCAGGAGCTGGGAGTAGGAACGCCGGCTGCATAATGCCCATGCCCCGTGCCCGGGGAGGCACAGGGACGTGGTCTGCTCCAGGCAGGGCTGGCTGAGCGCTCAGGAAGGGCAGGGGTTGTGGAAATGGCAAGGGACGGAAGGAGGGAGAACATGCTCGCTCTCCACATCATCTACACTGGCTGCCCCTACACTCCCACCCATCGCAAACACTCCCTGAACCTCTTCAGAGCTGATGGCTCTCCAAAGCCTGGCTGCCCTTGTCCAAAGCAGCCACCCCAGGATTCCTCAGAGCACTGCCTGAAGGGGAAAAGTTCAGGAATGCAGGGAAGTTAACTGGCTGGTTCTCCAGGCCATGGCCAAGGGCTCAAAGTGTTACACACTCATATAATCAAGTCAACAATCCCTCTGTCCCCTCCTCCCCCTGGAGCTGTGGGCGCTGTCCCCTTGGAATCTGGATGAGATACAGGCTCTGAGCAGGTAGAGAGCAGGGTCAGTGGCAGGAGGCAGCTCTCACCTTCGTACAGCTGGGCATACTGGGGGAATCCTGCTGCCCGCAGCCAGTCACATGCTTTTTTGGCTTCGATTTCTGGAAGAAAGCAAAGAACCAGCCTGAGCATCCCAACAACGCCCCCACAACGCAGCCCACTGCCCCCAGAGCCCTGACACCGAGCCCACATTCCACATGCACAGAGCAGAGGAGATGCACGGCTGCAGATCTGGGGGTCCCACCAGCAGCAGGGTCCTGGGCAGACACAGCTCAGCTGCAGCTCTCTGCCAGGACTGGACAAAGAGCAGGAGGTGACAGTGATGCCACCTGAATGACACAGGGCCACAAGACACAGTTTTACCTTCCAATGAAACATTTTGTTTCTGAACCCACCAAACAAAACACAGCTCTTGGCCAGGCAGGAGAGGAAGATCCTTCCTTGTAATCACGAGTTCAGAGCTCATCAAAGCTTGGGGCTGAGCACTTCTGCAAACATCCCTTGGAAAAGGCTGCCAAAGGAGCCCTTCCCCCCCATCTCCTTCCCACCATCCAGCCCTCCCCACCTCTTCTTCAAGCTGGTGTTCATCCCAGTGGGCACTAAACCAAACCCCTGGTGGGGTTCCTCACCCCTCACCCAGCTGGTTCCCACCCCTCACTCAGGGATCAGCCATCAGCAGCCAGCAGTATTTCCTGGGAAATTCTTCCAATTTAGAGAACTTGAGGGAAAACAGCCCAAAGCGCTTGCAGCCACAGCAAGGCATTGCCAAGTGTCAGCACCCATTGGCCCCATGACATTTCTACTGCTGAGGGTGACAACATTTGACCTCAAGGGTAGAAAATGCCTTGGCAGCATCAGGGTCTGGCCTGTCCCTCCTGGAGGCACCACCCAGCACAGCATGGGCTGAGGCCAGACCCACCCAGCACTGGAATACCCTGATTCCATCCCCATCCACCCACTGCCTCGGCCCAGAGCTCTGGCTACAGTTTGCATTCCCAATTCCGAGTTTACAGCAGTGAAAAAAACCCTCCAAATAAGCAGCTCAATTCAGGACAGGACCAAGCCAAAACCCTGGACCCAAATACTTGGCAAGTTTTGGGAATAAGTTTTGGAATGAGCATTTGGATCTGGGTCCAAACCTCACAGCTGTCATTAGCCATGCCATGAGTCCTGCCAAAACCCAGGGCTGACCCCTCCTGCCCTCAACAGGGCAATCCCAGTGGAGAACTCAACCCTGGAGCTATCCCAGGCCAGCTGGTCCATGTGGAGCACCACATCCCTCCCAAAGAACCCAACACCCCATGGGGAGGGCACCTCATGGCTGCATCTATCCAGCAGGAGGGCACCAAGGGTGGTGGTCTCTGGGAATGCTCTTTGGCCATGCCAGCTCTGGAAGCAGATCCCTCCCACACTCCTGGGGTGGGCAGGACCCAGGGACAGGCATTTCCCACAGCCCCTGCCAACGGACCCGCCAGCTCCCGCTCCTGCTTGACTCTGCTCCCCCTTCGCTCCCAATGGAAACCCCATGGGGCCAATCCCAGCCAGCAAACGCAGCTCCGTGTGCCCCCAGCCATGAGCAAAAACACCAACCTCCCACCTGTGCCATGGATCCTGCCCCAGGGATGGGTCTCACAGAGGGCAGCAGGAGCAGGGCTGTGGCAGAGCTTACCCCTGCCCACAGCAGGGCTCAGCTGGTGCCCTGGCACCGACTGGGGCCACACTGGAGCCTGGTGACACCCAGTGTGGAGGTGTCAGGCCAGGAGCAGCCGTGAGCAGCCAGGGCTGCAGCAGGATGCTCTGCACAGGACTGGGCTCGGCCACCGCTCATCCTGGTGGAAACGCGGAGTCAGAGCATGACATTTCCTTCCCTCCGCCGCCTCCCCCACGCAGAGGCTGGCAGGGGGCCAGGGCCCCGAGCCTGCACCTCTCCTCAGCTCTTTGGGAGCCAGATCCCAGGCTCTGCCCACTGCGTCAAGTCCTGCATCCCCGCAGAGCCCCTCAAACAGGGAGAAGGCCCCTAGAGCAGGGGGGGCTTTGACAGCCCAAGCTGAACCCTCCTCATGTAGAAGTGCTGTCACAGAAAGGGTTTCCAAGTGTCCTGTCCCAGAAGAAGCCAGCAGCCAGCTTCCTCCTCTTCCCGCCCTTCCCATGGACGTGCTTTCCCAGGGAAGTGCAGGAAAGGCCGGGCAGGCAAACACTCCTGCCGTGGGGCATGGCTGGACACTGGGCACAGGGTCACCCATTCCAGCCGTGTTCCCAGCCCTCCCTGTCACCTCTCAGGAGCCTCACAGACAGGGCAGGGTGATGGGACCTGAGGCCAGCACACATCCCTGGCTGCAGCCTCCACTGGGAATGCAGCCTGACCCCAGGGATTGCTGCCCAGAGACCCTCCACTTCCCACCCAGCTCAGCCTGAGCCCCAGGCAGCAGTGACAGAGACGGGTTTCCAACATCTCCAGGATTCTCTGATGTCTAATATAGGCTCATCAAACATTACATGCCCCCCTCAGCAGGGCACAAAGAGGATTTCCTTGCCTCCACTGGTCAGAAGACAATTTCCAGGAGCATAGCAACTCAGCATCTTTGAGATCTGCAGTTTAAATGGTGCAGAAATCATCCCCTTCAGCTGCATAGCAGGATGAGCAGGCACAGGGTACTGGCAGAGTCCATGCATCCCTGAGAAACAAAGGGATAAATCCCACCAGCTTCCTGACTGCAGGCAGGGAAGGTAGACCAGCAGTCCCATTAAGTTTCATACTCCTGAGGAAGCTCTCTGTGGGAGATGAGTCCTCAGCAAACACCTGGACACCCCCACAGGGGAAACCAGCACCAACACCCTCAGTGGAAAAAGCTCCCAATGGTGCACAATCCACCAGAGAACCCCCCCCAGCAAAGCCTCTGCCCTTGTCTAGCAGCTGTTGAGGTTGGATGGTATTTCCCAAGGAAAAGGCATCCACAGCTGCTCTCCCATCCCCTGCACCCATCAAGGGGCAGGGACTGTAACCCAAGTGCCACCATGGTCCATCAGACATGCCCTGAGGTCCAGCTCCCTCTAGCCAGGGAACCCTGACCCCTCAACACCCCCAGCAAGGGATGGAAATCAAAAACAAAGGAAGAGAAGAGGCTCCCATTGTGCCAGAAAAAAAGGATTAAAATCAACACTGAAGTGGAAAAAAAGGACAAAATTCCCCAATCCCCTTCCTGCAGTCACTGCACTGTGGCATCACTGGCAGCTCCAGCAGGAATGGCTCCTGGCTGTGGGTGTCTGGAGCCTGGCAACTCTCTCTACAGTGATTTTGGTGCTCCATCCACCCCACCCTGGAACAAGCATGGACAGGGGAAAGCCTGGGACATTCCATAAAAGCTCTAAAATTAGCAACCTGGAACACTGGAGGCCAGCAGAATTCCAGGCAGGAAAGTCACTTCCCAGAACCTCAGTTCTGCACTTTCACTTCAACAATCAAAACTAAGGAGGAGAAGTCTCAGGCCAGGCTCCCAGCTTCCCACAGCAAGGTTCCAAATCCCCATAAAACGTCCCACACAGCCAATTAATGTGCGAGGAGAAAACCCCGCCACAAAATTGCTCACACGTTACCTCATGGAAAGCTGGAAGCAGCTGCCTGGCACTGCAGCGGAAGCTTCAACCCCAGCATCAGGGGGAGAAAATTGCTCTTTTTTCTTTCATTTTGGTGTGATTTCTTTCCATCCCAGCTCAAAATAAAACTGCCTACAACAGGGACTTCCCTTCCTGGCTGTAAGCAGAAGTTTCTTGCCGGCTTTTTACAGGAATGACAGAAAGTCCCAACCCCTCTCCTGAACCAGGGGGATGTGCCTTCACTGCTTGAGAACAGGAGCTGAAGCAGGTGTGCCATGGGAAAGGTGTATCCTACTGATGCTGAAGGTACTGGGCCCGGCCTGGCCAGGGACAGAGGGACTGACTCTACCTGAAGAAATCAGAGCTGCCTCCCTGAACGGGACATCACCCTCACAGAAGCCAAGGGCCAATCCCAGACCCTCCCAGTGGGCTTTGGAGGAAGCCTCCACGCTGCCCTCCTGGCACTGGGCACAGCTGGGACTCACTGCCCACCCAGCTGGGCTCTTGGGGCAGGAGCACGCAGAGCCCCACACAGCCAGGGGCATCTCCCAGCCACGGGCACCTCCTGCTTCCAGCTCCACTCAGCGAAGTGCAGAGGTTCTGGAGCTGCCAGCACAGACAGGGACAGGGCACACGGACAGGAATGAGGAATGCTGCTGGATGTTGTCCCAGACATGGCGCGTTTCCATAATTAACCTTCACACAGTAAACAGGTCTCATAAGCTTTGGGAACTGCTCCTTGCTATGTCACCAACCAGGAATTGCTCAAATGCCTCCTCCACCTCCAGCCCTGAAATGTCTGAGGGCATTGCTCCCTGGGGATGGCACCTGGCAGGGGGTATAGCACCAGAGCCCTCTGTCACCCCACTCCTGTCCCAGACACCTGCTGTGTGGTGCAGAACACAAGGGACACCAACTGGTAATATGATCCTAGAGGCTGCATGGGAATTGCTGGATGATATCTGTAAGCACTGGCTGGTACAACCCAGACAGAAACCTCTCTGGCCCCCATGGGGCAGGGAGAGTGTATCTGTTGGATATCTGGATTAGATCTGGATCATAATCCATGCCGGGTGGGCATGGAAACCCCCAGCAGCACGGTCACAGCCCCCCAGAGCACTCCCCTGCCTTATCTCTGCCCGCTCATCCCTCGGCTGGGCTCCAGGGCTGTGTGTGACCACCCTTATCAGCTGGATGTGGCAGCTCTTGTTTCCTCCCCTCAAACGAGCCCAACAGCAGCCTCAGGTCTGGTTTATTCTGTTCTAAAAGCTCAGCCAGCACTTTGCACGCACAGTGTGCAGAGCTTTGTGCTGCACAACGCAGGAACGCAGCCGCCACGAAACCCAGGAGATGCTGCTCAGCCAAAACCAGCTCCTGCCCTCGCAGGCTGGCACCTGGGAGAGGAGCTGGGCCCAATCTGCACAGGGAACACTTCTGCCTCCACAAACATCCCTCAGAACAACCTAAATTCAGGTTTTCAGCCAGTGCTGTCTTTAATAAAGATGAGAAGGAAGCACTGAAGCAGACACATTAGCCACAAACAAATGAGGCTTAGGACCCTCATTGGATCCTCATTGGAATCATGGAATGGTTTAAGCTGGGAAAGCTCTCAGATGGAGTCCAGCACTGCCAACGCCACCACTAACCCAAGTCCCTTCTTCACACCAACCATTTCACAGATCCCACAGGGCAGGGTTGAGCAGGGGACAGCCACACTCAGGGGCATGGGATGCACCAAGAGGGAAGGATCCAGAGGGTCTGGGACATGCTGCCTGATGGACATCGACAGCAGGACACAGTGGGGTGGCAGAGCCCAAGTCAGCATCCACTGGCACTGCTGTGATGGCTACAGGAGTGTCCTACAGCCTATTACAGGTTCCTGCTCCCCCAGGCAGCCCCTCAGAGTCCTGCAGCCCCTTTGGCCTACAGGACACCTCCCAGCAGCTCCAGAGCACTTGGGAGCAGGAGCGCTGCAGCAGCTCAGGGGTTACACATCCCACTGCTCGGGCTGCAGCTGCAGAGCAGATGTCTGGGGGGAAAAGGGGATGGAAAGAGAGAGGAACAGAAACAAAGGGCCAGGAAGGTGAGGACCCTGATCCGTCCTTGCCTCCACCACCTGCATTTCTGCAGCTGCTCTGACCCCAGAGGAGCAACAGAGAGGGCAGGACTGTCCCACTGTGCCAGGAGGACACAGCAGCAACCCCCCCATGTCTGAGGGGAAGACCAGCAGGAACCTGGGGTTTCATCTCTGTAAAGGCAATGGTAAAGCAAGTTCAGAGCAGAGAGAGTCTCTGGCTCCAGCCCACCCTGTGCATCACCTCAAGAAGGTCTGTCAGTGCCAGTGCAGCCACCAGCCACTACTGTCAGATCTAGGCTTGGGGTGAAGTTCCTGTCTCCTCTTTGGTGTTTGCTCAACCCAGAAAGAGAAATCCGGAAGAGAATCCCAGAATAGTTTGGGTTGGAAGGGACTTTAGAGATCATCTCATTCTGGCCCTCTGCCATTGGCAGGGACACCTTTCACTAGCCCAGGTTGCTCCAAGCCCCGTCCAACCTGGCCTTAGACCCTTCCAGGCATGAGACATCCACAAGGAGCAAGATGAAAACAGCTACTTGGATACTGAAGAAAATTAGTCCGTCTTGCCCATCCTGCAGTCCACCCTTTCTAAAATTGCACTGTTTTCCTGTTGACCATCCCATGGATCTCACACGCACTTTGTTTGGACAAGCGGACGCCGTCGCTCCGAGGGCAGCCAGCAGTGCCAGAGCTTCAGCAGCGCCGGGCACAGCATCCATCACCCACCACAGGTGCCAGCCAGGCTGCACCTCCCCATGAAGAGTGATCACATCTCACGTTTCTTTACACGGACAACAGTAAAAGTCCAGTTTTCACCACCAGGAAGAGCATTAAAGCCAGCATGGACTGAGGTCAACATCTGGAGTACTGCTGGTGGCACAGCACTCTCACCCCAGGCTGCACGACACCCAACACCAGCCACCACCAGAGGCCAAGGAAGGCCAAGTCAAAGGAAAACACCAACAGTTCTGCTAAAAAAACAGAACCAGCAGCAGCTCTGGCTCTGCAGGGAGCTCTCAGCTCCAATCACCCATTGGAGCATTTGCATCTCCCATGGATGTAACCTGCTGCAGCTGCTCTCCTGCTTCCCACGCCGAGGAACGACCCCCAGCTCCCACTGCTAAATCCAGGCACTAAAAAGCAGTTACTTCCTTAATACACGAGGGAATTCCCTCCTACTTTTATGCATTTATTTAGCATAAACACGTGGGTTACCAGAGGAACCCATGGAGTAGAATTCCCTTGTGGTCTTGCTGCAGCTTTTTCCATGTTGTAAAGAATCACAAACCAACCCCATTCCTGGCTGAAGAATGCTCAGGCTCCAGCAGCTTTGGTGGGAGCCCTACACGCTCCCAAAGACAACCACGGCTGTCACACCCAGCTGGTGGCCACTGCCACAGCCCTGGCATGGGCACAAGCCCTCACAGGAAGATGCAGGCACTGAACTTGCAGCAGAGGCATGAAGGGTTACTTTAGAGCTCTCTTCTTCCCTTCTTAAAGGCTGCAATACAAAAATAACCCCAAATCAAGTATTTCCCAACTCTGCACAAGATCCTGCCTCCTTCCCCACCAGCCTCAGCCTTGGTTTATTGACCCGTCCCTGCCACCCAGGGGAAGTACAGGTGCCTACATGTGCTCCTTGCTAAACTCCCGAAATCCAATCCCACATCAGAAAGATCTGCCGAATTCAGGAGTTTAACCCCAAGGAGTTCTGGATGTGCAGCCGAGCACAAGGCCCTTCCTCAGCCCGCGGGAGGTGCAGGCACAGAACCCCCGTCCGTGCAGGGACCCCTCCCAGCACAGCCACAGATGGAGGCATTACCCAGACTGCGAGTTCCAAACACAGCCATGGGACATTTGTCAGGGGGACGCAGGTCTGTGTGCACCGGGGCAGGGCTGTCACCAGCTCACAGGTGTCTCCCATCGGGACCCCCTTTTGCTGCACCCCACACCCACCGGCACCACTCGGGCACTGCTCACCGCAGCTCCAGGGGCATTTCCACCCCCACTCCACGGCTCCAGATCCTGCTCCCTTCTCTCTCCTCCTTCTGAAAACTGCTTTTATATCAGTGAATTGGTTTCAGCAGGTGTTGCCACATCCCGGAGCACGGCTGGCACCAGCACCATCACACCCCTGGCCATGCCGGCTGCTGCCCTCACTGCCTGGCAGGAGCGGGCGCCGGACTCATAAAGGGATTTTGGCTCGGGCTCAGGAAACAATCGGAGATCAGGAGGAGCTGGCACACGGCGCTCCCCGCGCTCCCACCGGCTTGGCTGGCTCCGGCAGAAATAACCCCAAATATTGCCCAGGCTGCAGGTCTCTTCAGCGGGGAGCAGAGCGGGGAAGGAAAAGCCCCACGCGCCGTGACTGAGGCCGGCCCGTGCTCTGTCACTGCCAGCGCCCCCCTCTCATCCCTGCCCCGCTCAGCCGCATCCCCGGTGCCAGCGCCGTGCCCCACCAGGGCTCCCTGCACGCCCCACTGCCACCCCGCTCCGGGCACACGCTCCCGCAGGGCGGTAGCTGCAGAGCACTCCAGGGAAAAAACGGTGAAGGAAATTCTGGTTTTCAAGAAAAGATTAAAAAAAAACCCCAACAACTTAACAACAACACAAGCGACATCTCTGAACCCTGCACTCGCCCCGCTGTGTAAAAGCCAGAGCAAACCGCCCTGCTGCACAGGAAACGCTGCTTCCAAGAAATTTCTAACAAGAAAAAAGGTAAGTTGCAGCTTTTCCCACCTCCCCCGAGAGCGTTTGCTGGCTGGAGCTTCCCAATCCAAACACAAAGCTGGGACACGAGCAGACTCACCATGGCAGGAGCTGTTAATCCCGGCTTTGTTCATTGGAAACGTGGATTAAACGCAGAAAAAAGTATCAGCATGACCTCCAGCCTCCTTCATGCCGTCCTCAGCCACCCGGCACTGTCCACTGGCGGCAAGAGACCTTCCCACAGGCACTCCATGGCAGAGCTGCAGTTTTCCCCCGCGGGGCTGTGCCGTGCCGAGCCGAGCCGACGTGTCCCCGGCAAACAGGACATCCCGGCCCCGCAGGGCTGAGCGCCGCGGCGGGGGTGGGAGCGGCGGGGAGGGCTCCATCCGGTACCGCTCCCAGCCCCGCTGCAGCACGGGCAGCCGGGGCTGTCCTGCCCAGCGCGGGACCCCGGCCCAGCCAGGTGAGCTGCAGCTTCCCCTTCCAACGGAGAGATGAGGGCTGAGAGCCAAGTGTCCCGCAGGGCGGCACCGTGCCGGCTCCTGGGAGCGGGGCCCGTGGGGAGTTTGCCACTGTCCGGCGGTACACCGGGAGGGAGGAGAGCGATGGACTCCCCAAAACACCCTCTCATCATCAGACGTCAACCACTGGCTGTGAGCCCCAGCTGAGGCTCCTCTCGGGCAGCTGTTGGCCAACAGCAGGGGCTGCCAGCACACTCAGTGTGGGAAAACTGACAGCCAAGGTTGAGCCATCATACATTTCCCAGTCCCTCAAGATACCAAAGACTATAAAAGCTCGAAAAGATGGTTCAGGGACAAGAACAGGAGGAGTCCTGCAATCTAAGATATCCAGACTAAATTGCTCAATTCCCTACAAACTTCTGGTTTGTGCTGAGCCCAGTGTGCTCCACCTGCCCTGGGAACACTTCTTCCCCATGCAGCAGGACTCAGCTCACATCTCAGCCCAAAGCAGAGGTCAGCACGGTCCAAGCAAGAAGCTGTGGTTGACACAGGATTAGTGTCCACAGTGAAAACCACATTCCCTGTGCCTGCACTTCCCAAACCAGTGCTTTGGCACAAATCATTCCCAGAGTGAGCTGCGAGATCCCTGCAGCTGAGCATTGTCTCACCTTGCTCCTGATTCCCAGTCTCTCATCCCTATCCAGGGATACAACATTGGAAACCATCCTGCCTGCCCTCAGCTCACACCTGGCAGGTCAGACCCTGCAGACCCAGGCCCCAGGGGGACCCCAGTCTGTCAGACCTCGCTGTCCTGACAGGCTGTGGCAGCAATGGAAGCTTAGGCCAACTATCACCCCAAAGACATGGGGGGCAGTGAAACCTGCAGACAGGGGGGGAAACACAGCAGGGACATCAGGCTTAGGGAGGTCACTGAGTCAAACAGGAGCACATGGCCTACCTTGTTCTTTTTTCCCCTTTCTCCCAACTGGAAGGAGACATTGTTGGGGCTGGAGTTGAAACTCAAGGCTGCCCGCACTTTACAGAGCTAACAGGAGGTGCCAGGACAGCAGGACATTGACATTTTGAAGAAGTCTTAAAGGGTGTCACAGTTTTTCAAAGAGACAAAGGAACATTTTCAAAAAAACAGAAGTTTCCTTGCCAGGAATGTGGGGAATGTCAGGGAATATTATAAAACAGGATGCAAATCTGGCCTCAAGCAATATTAGAGGCTCTTGCGCTAGCCTGGCAGTCAAGATGCTGAATCCCAATGGAAGACCAATCATGGGAATGGCAGAGTCAGCTTACATGGTCCCATCTGTCTGCCTCCCACTGGAGAACACAGCACAGCCAGGTCTGCCTGTGCCCTTTCCCATAGCCAAGCCCACCCTGCACCTGGGAATAGACCAAAATGGGGCCATTTATGTAAAAAACAGCATTTCTGAGGAGCCAAGGCAAGCACAGCCTTGCAGGGCACAGCGGACAGCCTGGATTGGGAAGGATCCAAGAATGCATGAAGGGATCTGGGCTGCTCCGTGGCCAAAAGACAGTCCAAAATCCAAGACCTTTGCTGTAAGCCAGGTGAAACACTTCCCAGAGATGGTTCAAACAACTCTTCCTCATCTTGGTTAATTAAGCAAGCACTTCCCGTCCTTCCGAGGGATTTACAGGCACAGGAGCTCACAACCCTGGCACAGCTATTCCGGCTCACGGGAAGTTCTGACGCCGAGCACACCGGAGCCGGAGCGGTGGCTGCCGACAGCAGGGTCAGGAGCAGAGGAACAGCTCCCAGGGTCAGGCCAAGGAGAAGCCCAGGGGTCAGCAGGCAGCAGGAAGCCCCAATTCCAGACACCAGCAGCTTGCAGTAGGAAACAGAGGCCAGTTACTGGCAGAGCAGCGCCTTTGGCAAGAATGGGCATGTTTGTTCCAGCTTCCCTTCCATGAGAAAGCCCCTCTGTAAGGAAAAGATTTGTCACAGCAAGACCTGCTTGGGGTTTTCTCATCTGGCCCCAACTGCACAACAGCCTCGCTGGTGCTCACAGCCAGATATGGTGAGGATGGAGCTGCTCATGGGTGGCAGATCCCCTCCTGATGGTGAGCTGATGCCAGGGCTGGCAAAGGCTCCAGCCTGGGCTCAGTGCTTCCCAGGGGCAATAGTAAGAACACTTTTCCCTAAATACAGTCATTCTGGAATACCCACTGCGATCACACAGGGAGGAACCTCCCCAGCCAAACCCCCACCACAGTAGCTGTGCACAGCAGCGGAGCCATCCCCAGCAATCAGCACTGCGTCTGTCAGAAAAACACTCTGAAATGCTCGTCTTTTCCCAAGCAAACGCTCCTTTCCAGTCTCAGCAGTGTGCAGCAGTTGCCCCACTGGTGTTTCTGAGGAGGCCTTTGCCTCAGCAAAGCTCTCCCTCACTGCTGCTGGCTGAGGTGTTTGTGGTCAATCAATCAGCTCACACCCTTCTAGAACTTCACCCATCTATTTTTATGACTACTAGTTTTTGACTCACACGCGAGTTTTCAGAAAGGACCCAAAGCCCCAGCGCACCTCAGTAACCTCAGCAGCGTTGGGGATGAGCAGAACCTGCCCGCAGCCCCCACGGCCTCCCCAGCCCCATCCACGACAGCCCGACCTTGATTTGCCCACAAGCCCCAGTGCCAGGACGCACGGCTGCTCACCCCACACCGCCTCACTGAGCCACAGCCGTGGGCACACGGCCGGCCGTGCTCCACTGCCCTGACTGGCACGTGACAGGTGACACTGACCCGTGACCGCCACACACAAGGACTCACTGCTCTTCCCGCCGGCTGCTCACCGAGTGTTTCATTCCCACCTGCCCACGGGACCGTGGAGTGCCACAAGGTCCCTTCAGGCTGAGAGCACGAAGGGGGGCTGCAGGAGCTGATCTTTGCTCTCCCCGGTCTCCAGAGCTTTCCCAGAAAGAGAGGTGGGATACAGCATCTTCTCCCACTTCCAATGCAAAACACCCCTGTGCCCATCCCCACCCAGGACCTCTGCAGAGCTGGAGATAAGCTGAAGGGGAGCAGTGCTGGAAAAACAGGGAAAGCACTGACAAAGCCACTGGTGCATCACTCCATGCCACAATGGGTTGAGGAGCCTGGCCAAGAAACACAAATGCTCAATAATCCATGGAACCCAGTCTTACACAACATCCTCTGTGCTGCCAGGAGCCCTTCACGGCTCAGTCCCTGCTCAAGGAGCAGCACAAACCACCTGAGAGCAAGTAAATCCCAGGTGAAGCAGCTGGGCAGGTGACTGGCTCGGCCAGCACAGCCAGAGAACAGCCCAAGGACAGCCAAGATCTCTGTGGGCACTGGCAGTAAGGAGAGACTGAGATCTCCGAGGATTTGAGTTCCATCCTGAGCCAGCACTGAGCACTCAGGGGGAATGTGGTCCTGCCAAGGCACGTCCTTAACTCACAACTTATGTTCTTAACTCACAAAGTTTCCTTCTGTCCTTGGAGACCACCAATAAAATATCAGTGAATCTTATCAAACAGCAATCATTGAGACTCCTGACCTTGCTATCTCTGCCTTCTCCAACCCCTGTGGCCAAAGAAACTGAGACACAAGACTCAGGCTTCTTCCTCAGGACCTTGCCTGGGGGACTCCAGCCCAACCCTCAAAGCAAAAATCGACACCCAAAGCAGGGATGGAGCAGGGTCTGAGGTGGGGGCGGCCACGGCACAGCAAAGTGAGTTTGCTTTGCTGAGGAGGGCAGGAAGGAAAAGCGTCAAACCACTGAGCTCAGCCAAGGGCCTGGCGCCACTTCCGGCCACAGTTCTGCAGAACCTCATTAATGAGCCAACAGCTGCAGCTCCCCAGCCTCTAACAGTGCTCACAGAAACAAAAAATTTATTACAAAACAATCCCTGCTGCTCAAGCAGGTGGGAAGGCCGTGAGGAGCAGGAGAAGAAAGGCACTCTCACAGTGTGGCTGCAGTGGGACAGCCATGCCTGAGCTCCAGGGACAGCGTGACCCCCGCCATGGCTTCCTCAGTCAGAGGAAGAGATTTGGGCACACCCAGCTCCTCTCAAAGCAGGCTCTGCCGGTGGGGAAGAGTGATCCACCCCAAACTCGCCAGGTCCCAGCCTGCTCCTGCTGCACCTCCCTGTGCCCAGGATCCTGCAGCCACCCAGAGCCGGCTGGAGCTGCAGCTGCCAGACCCTCACCAAGGTCAGGCTGACAGTGGCTGCGTGCCCGGGGGAACACGAGGCACGAAGCTGCAGCTCACCAACAAACTCTGACTTAATACTTCTTCAATCCCACACCATATTCCTGCCACCACCACAGGGATCACAGAATCAGAGATATCTTGCAACTACAGCATGGTTTAGGTTGGAAGGGACCTTTCAGCTCATCCAATCCCACTCTGTACCACATGCAGGGACACTTTCCACCAGACTGGATTACTCCAAGCCTGATCAATCTGGCCTTTAACACTTACCTCCAGGAATGGGGCAGCCACAGCTTCTCTGGGCAACCTGTGCCAGGGCCTCATCAACCTCACAGGAAAAAAATTATTCCCAGTGCCTCAGCAGCACCTGAGGGTCATCTCTGAACCCTCTCTTCGCATTTAAGCACTAAAAAAATATAAATTTAAAATTAAAAATGTGTGCTGCTTCTTTTGTGCTGGGAACTGTCCTCATCACATCAACCAGTACCACCTCATTTTATTTACCCCCTCTTCCCTGCTTCCTGCCATGCAGACACCGTCCGTAGGACCAACGCTACCTCTGTGCCTGGCCCAGCACAGTTTGCAGGTGATGTCTGCAGGCAGCTGAGCCAGCTCACTGCCTTTGATCTGAGGCAGCCCCAGGGAGCCCCCCAGGTGCTTTCAGAGGCTGCCTACAGAGCACCAGTGCTCCCAGTCCAGCCATTCCATGTCTGGGACCACCGCTCCTCCAGCTGCCAGAGCGGAGCGACACCCCAGCACTGCCGGGGCCAGGAGCCAAGGCAAAACAATGGGAACCATTTACAGGGCAGGAAGCTGCATCTGCTGGATGAAACGCTATCTTCAAACAAGACGTGTTTGGATAACTCCAGTTTCATAACTCGCCTCTTCCGATGTTAGGAAATCATGGTAATAAAAAGAAAACAAAATGGGGGAGAAGAAATTTGGCATGGGGAACATTGGGGAACAGCTCAAGCCCCGGCACTGCGTGGGGAAGCCCAGCCTGGGCTGGCTGCAGCCCCTCCCTGCTCCAGGATCAAGGTCTGATCAAATATCCTCAGGAAAGAGTTAAATCTGCACTACCGACCCCAGGGGCACAGTGAATGTTGATGATCTGGTGCATTACCACATTGGCTTGTTTGTCTTTTCAATGGAAATCAAAGCCATCCTGGGGGAGGGAAGACAGCTACACCAAGCACAGGAGATGGGATCCAGCAGCTCTTATCTTCATCATCCTAAAGATAAAGGAAGGGATGGCCTGAAAGCACCCCCAACACCCCGTGGATGACAGCTCAGCCTCACCACAGCGGCAGCAGCGCTGCTGGGGCACACGTGGGACCCCGCAGGACCCTGCCCCTTGCCCTGATGTGACAGCCAGCCTGGCCCGTGCCTCCCACAGCTGCCACCTCCACAATTCGGGACAGGGAGCCAAAAGCTGAGGTCACCCAGCTTGGCTGCAGACCCTCCCTAGCACCCACCTCCTCTCCCCACCCTCCCCAGGCCAAATATAAACTTGCTTACAGGAAATGCCTTAAAGAAAAGGCACCTCCCTGCGTCCCGAAGAATGCCCAGAAAATAAACTGTCTCTGGACATGAAGGAAATGGCTTTTTTTTCTTTAAATCACATTGCAAGCAGCTTTAACCCCTTCAGTCCCTGCTGCAAATGCAGCCTCCGTGTGCCTCAGGCCTCAGGGAATCTCAGTGTGTCTGGACTCTAGGTTGGTGATGTGAGGGGAGCCTTTTGCCAGAGGCCACCTGTGGCATCGCCAGATCCTGAAAAAAATGCCAAAAAATCCAGAATCCAAACATAAAATTTCTGTCTGGCAAGGAAAGCATGGACCCCTTAAAGGGGCTCATGGCTGGGGACCCGCTCTTGATTTCACAAAGATGCTGGCTCCATTCCCAGAGCCACTGGGCAGAGCAGGAACTTGCACAGCTGTTGGCATTGCTGGAGGTCCTGCATTGCAGCCAGGGGGGCCAGGGGGCTGCACCTGTGCCCCCTTCCCCACCCAGACCCTTCCTTCAAGGGCCCTGAGTGGGGTGTGTGAGTCTCCCCCGCTCCAAGAGTCCCTCAGGGGGTGTGCTGGGATCTCTGGCAGATGGAACTGCAGCTTCTCAGCTTCCTGCAGAAGGCAGGGATGGGGCACCCCAGTGATGCAGCCCCCTGCAGCCCTCCCAGCCCCAGCAGCTCCTGCCCTGTGCCAGCCCAGCACTGCAGCTGCTCCAGCCCAGCAGGGACACACACGGAGGCTTAGGAAGCACAAATGCTGCCTTCACACCAACATTCTGATACCAGGCCCAAGAAAGCAGAAAGAGAAGAAATATAGGAAATCCAGGATGTGGAGAAGCAGCTGCCTCAGTCAGCCAAGGACAGACCAAAGCCAACAGTCCAGCGTGGAGAGGAGAAAGCTCACTCTCTGCCATGGGACAGGACAATAAATAAATAAATAAGCTCAGTGTCAGGATCTGGCAGTGTTCCCATGCACACACAGGTCACAGCCACAGAGAGGGTGATTCCATTCTCTCTCTACAGAGGAGGACACTGAGGCAGGAGCAAGGCCAAGGGCACAGCCAAAGCACCCCCTGTTTCACCAGCCCCCAGCATCTCCCTAAACGTCCCCTTAATAACTGGGCACTTGGGGCTTTCAGCCTCAGAGGCACGCCGTGGTTTGATCCAATTCAGCTGCTGCTGCAAAACGCCTCCAGTGCCTGCTGTGGTTTGGAATTTCTCGGCGCAGCAGCAGCGCTGGAAGAGCTGTGTGGAGGTGTGAGGCCAGGCGTGGGAAAGGGAAGCGTGGGGTCAGCTGCCACTTGGCTGGGAAGCAAACGTCCGCCCAGAGCAGCAGCCAGGGCTCAGGGTTCAGCAGGAGATCACCTGCCTGGAGAAGAGAGGCAATTTCTGCCTTGTCCCTTATTTTTCACTTTGTGTATTCCCATTATTTTTAGCTGGGGGAGAACCACGGCTTCCTACATCCTTGCTGCTCCCAGGAAAGCAGCACCACAGCTCCCAGGACTTCATCCTAGGAAAAATCCCACAGCCACGGTCCATGTGGGGCCCCCAGCGTGTCTGTGCCCAGGGGCTCATGCCAGTGGCTCTTGCCATGCAACAGCCATCCTGGGATTTGCTCAGGAAGGTGTCCAGAGGCCATGGGGCAACCCTCCTCCTGGAAAAACAGAGCTGGAACACCAGCCCTGGCTGCCCAGATGTCCTGCTCTTGCCCAATGACACTGATGAAATGAGGTCAAGTGCACTCTGCGTCACCGCTGTGGGCACCGTCCCACAACCTTGTGACACCTCTGCCCGCCCCAGCCCCGGGTCAGTTCCAGTTTCAGCAGGAGCAGCAGAGGGAACCAGTCACCAGCCAACCCTCTGAAACCCCACAGAGCAAACCCCCACCTGCAGCCTCAGAACCACCCCCAACCCCAGCTTGGCCCCCTGCCCCAGACCAGCCTTCAGCACTGGCAGCAAAGCCTCATCCTCTTCACTCCTTTTCCTTTTTTCTTCCTTTTTCCTTTAAATGCCAGCTTTCTTGTCCTTTCCACCTGCAGGGCAGGAAATCCCCCAGCTCACCCAGGCTGCAGGACACGGGACCCCTCGGGTTCAGCACCAGGATGCCCTGGGAGAAGCTGCCAGCTCCTGTTCCCACTTAAACAATGGGACCAAGCCTTGGCTGCAGCACCCATGAAAATCCAGATGTTCTCACAGGACCACACCAGAAGCCAGGTGTCCTAGGACTTATCCTGATCACCCTACCAGCCTCACCTCCCCTGCAGCCCCCGGCCTGTGGCACTGAAGCCCTGCTGAAATTCCATGTGCCTCTGGTGCAATGGGATAAGGACTGAGCCCCCGGGGAAGGGTGCCCATAACTGTTAGAGTTGTTCCCAGCACCGGCCGTTAACGTTTACTCTGCCAGTAACTGGCACGGGGTGACAAGTGCCCTGTGCTGATAAGGGCTCTGCAAACAGCCAGGCCAGCGCCCACGTGGCACGGGGACCTGGCAATGATTAACACAGCAGCCGCAGGGGACAGCAGCAGCCTGGGGACGCGGCCACCCATGGGTGTCACAGCACCCAGACACAGGGGACACATGGGGACCCACTCGGAGCCACATCCCATGGGATCAGGGTCAGCACCTCGGGGGGGGCATCGGGCAGAGGGTGATGAGCATAGAATGGGGCAGAGTGAGGCCAGCACAGCTCCACACTGACAACGATCCCCGTGCAGAACATGCAGGTAACGCCCCCAATGAATCAGAAAGCAAACAGACAATGAAGATCAAGAAGCCACCACCTTCTGGCACCAGGAAAGTACCCTCTTACTTGAAATGTAGGGACAGACCCTGTCTCTTTAAAGCCCACGCCCAGCCCCGCAGCCCGGGAAGGTTCACACGTTCCCGAGGTGCCTCTCCAACCGGCAGGAACCAAAGGGCCGCTGCAGCTCAATCATTAACCGTGCGGAGACCCCCGGCCTCGCTGGAATGTGCCGCCGCTGCCGGTCCCCTCCGGAGCTCTGCTCAAAGGTTCACAGGCGCTCCTCTGCCCTGGCCACCAGCCCCTGGAGGCTCCGGCCACTTGCCAGCACAGCTTTCCTCCAGTGCTAAATCCCACCGAACACCTCTGTCACACGTCCCAGCAGGCCTGGAACAGCATGTGCAAGAAGGGAAGTTGAGAAATAAGAAACCCCAACTTCCAAGGAGACATTCCCATGCTCAGTTAACCCAGGACATGGTTTGGGGAGCTGTTACTCCCCGTGGCTCCTCTTGCCTGGGAGTACCCTTGATGCTGCAGCAGGACCAGCATGGGTACGGCATGGGATGGGAAGATTGGCAGGAGCAACAGCATCCCAGCTTTTACAGCCCTCACACCACTTCTAAAGCTTTTTACATGCACAAAACCAGCTCAGCTTTCATCCCTGGGCTCTGGCAATCCTTGTCACCAAATCCAGTGGGCAGAAGGATGGAGCAACACCTCTGCTATGAGGCTAAGGGGAGGGAAGGAGACCCCCATGTTAGGGGATGCTCTGCTGGGCAAGGGAGATTAGCCCTGGCACAGGGCAGGAGTCCCACCACACACAGGACCCTCCAGCTCCCCATGCATCAGGCCCAAAGCGACCTCTCCAAAGGCATTCCCTTCCCCAAAGCCCTGCTGCCAGAATGCTGGCTGAATCTGGGGATTAAACTCCCACGGACACCAAATGCAAAAGCCCTTCCAAAGCCACACCGAGGGCAAAGGCAAACCCCAAACCCCTTTGCAACAGGCAAACTGTCTCAGGCTTTTCATGGGGCAATCACTTGAAGGAAGGAGACTTGGTTCTTCTCTCCACTGGCAGTGATTTACCCTCGGCACTGCCTGCTCCCCTCAGCGCCAGCCAACTACCCAGATTGGTCCTTCTGCTCAAAGTCACATAGCAACCTCAGCACGCCCTCGGGGAAAGGGCGACCTTTCGTTCCTCCACTCACTTCAACTGACTTTGAAAACCTTCAAATCTTTTTGAAATTAGTACAAAACTGAAGGGAAGTACCGACGTGCCCTTGGGCACAACCACATTTTGTTCTCTTACAAAACTGAAGTGCTGGCAGCCTGTCCTGTGAACACACACTGGGGCTTGGGCATTGGAGGCGATGCAGACAAGGAAAGTTCAACAGAAGCACGGCTGGATTTATGCAGTCTTTTATCAGAAAAGATTTCTTGGAGGAAGTGCAAGCATATGGCATGAGCATGAGCTGCTCCTCAGAAGCAGCTTTGATATCTGCTCTGCGCTGGGACTTCATGTTTTGCCACACATGGAAAATACTGACAAGCTTTCAGGACAAGGGTGGGAGCTGATTTTTCCCCTGCAAGAATGGAGGGGGACTGATGGGATCTGATCTGATCTGTGGCCCCTGCTCCTGGTGGCACACGCGTGCCGAGAGTGGCAAGGGGCAGCTGTACAGCCACCTCCCCAGCTGGGCTTTGGTGAGAATACAAACAGAAAAAGGCACAGCCATTGATAAGAGCTCACGTATGCAAGTGGAATAGAGTGTGGATTTCTGCCAAAAACTCACAATATGTACTCCAACACTCAGAGACTGTACAAAGGTCTTTAAGTAGAAGAGGCTCTGCTGTCCTCGGCACAGGGAGCGTTTCAGAACACAAACCACAATCTAAACGCACAAAGAGCTGGTGTTTGATCTCGGCAGGATCAAACAGTCCCTGAGGAAGGAGCCTCTCACCTTGCCAGCACCCCTCTTCAGAGCAGTGCTGGCTCACACACAATATGACAAATGACACACGCACAGCAAACCCATCCGTCCCTACCAACAGCAAAGGGCTCCAAAGGAGCCAATCCACTGGAAACCCGTCCATGGCACGGAAAGGCAGGACACAGAGCCCAGCCTCCCCCACTGCAGTGAGAGGGCCTGATCTGGAGTCTCCTGACATCAGTGCATTTTTCTCCAAGAACTCACTGACTCTGAATCAGATGGCAAATCTGTGTTTTCCCAGCCACTGGGTTAGTTGTCACTAATCCCTGGTAGAGGAGGTGAGGAGGAGCCCTGGGAAAGCCCAGGTGGCCCAAAGCCCACATCCCTTCACAGCCCTTCTGAATCCTGCCGGCAGTGTGCGGGTCAGTGGGGCCGAGCCGGGAGCTGAACGTGCCAAACCTGAACCCGGCCAGTGCAATGGCACCAGTGGATTCTCGCCCTGCACACTGCTATGACTCAGCCCGGGAATGACAGAGGGGGATCCAGTTACTACACGAGGCTGTCAGGAGCTGTGTACCAGCTCCAAGCTTCTCATCCTCCCCGGCTGCAGCAACAGCCACCTCACACAGGCACCGTGTCTGTCCCGACACGGACACCAGTGCCAGAGCACACACATCCCACCTGTGGCATTCTGGTGCTGCTGGAGCCAGTGGGGCTGAGCAGTGTTCTCTGGGGTCACAGGTGAATCACAGAATCATTCAGGTTACAAAAGCCTGCTGAGACCACCGAGCCCAACTGTTCCCCCAGCATTGCCAAGGCCACCACTAACCCACGTCCCCAAGTGCCACATCTACTCAGCTGTTAAATCCCTCCAGGGACAGTGAATCCACCACTACCTTGGGCAGCCTGTGCCAGGGCAGGACAGTCCTTTCAGGGAAAAAATTGTTCCTAATAACCAATTAATCCCCCCCGCCCCCGGCACAACTTGAGGCTACTGTATCTCACCTCCTATCTACTTATTCCATTACACACAGAGCAGTAAGTGATTTCAGGAAGGGATTCTGCCATGCGTGCGCAGCATTCAGAGCACAGCGCAGCCCAGCCTGAGCCAAGGAGCAAAACCACGAGGTTTAGCAGATTGCTGGATGCTCTCTCCCGAAACCGACCTCCTCCTCTCCCCTCAATCCCCGTACCCAAACGCAGGCTCCCGATTTACCTTCAGGCTATGCCCCGTCCAGCCGCGCTCTCGGGGGACCTGTCGAGTGAGGAGGACAGGGGTCTGGAGGAGGACGGAGGGTGCAGAGGGGGACCCCCGGTGCCCGGGCCGCCGCGGGCAGCGGGCGGGCTCGGGCAGTGCCAGCCGACGCTCCGGCTGTTGTCGGTGTGGCGCGGCCGCGGCAGGTGCGGGGCTGAGCGGCGGAGCCGCCCGGGATCCGCCCCCCGCCCCGGGATCCACCTCCCCATCCCCGGGATCCGCCCTCCGCCCCGGGACCGCCCCGCGCCGCAGCCCCCCGCCCTGCGCTGGAGGGGCGGGCGCTCCCCGGTACCGCATCGGCCGCTGCCGGGGAAGCGGCTGCCGCGACAGAAGAGGCACATGGAGATGCTCCCAGGGCTGGAACCTCTCTGCCATGGAGACGGGCTGGGAGGGCTGAGGGCGTTCACCTGGAGAGGAGAAGGCTCCAGGGAGATCTCGGAGCCTCTCCCAGTGCCTAAAGCGGCTCCAGGAGAGCTGGAGAGGGACTTGGGACAAGGGATGGAGGGACACAACAAGGAGAATTGCTTCTCACTTGAAAAGGGAAGGGTTAGGGGGGATACTGGGGTGAAATTCTTTCCTGTGAGGGTGGTGAGGCACCGGCACAGGGTGCCCGGTGAAGCTGTGGCTGCACCCTCCCTGGAAGCGTCCCAGGCCAGGTTGGATGGGGCTTGGAGCAACCCGGGATAGGGGAAAGTGTCACTGCCCGTGGCAGAGGTTGGAGTGAGATTAATTTTCCCACCCAAACCATTCTGTGATTCTGTGCCACATCAAACCCAGCACAACCCCAAACTCCACCCACGTCCTGCACTGCCCCAGGCCCCGGTGCCCCTCCAGCTCAGCCATCCCCCTCCCTCCACTCCCAGACCAGCAGCAGCAACTTCAGGGCCTGGCCCGTGGGCTGGGGCAGCAACTGCAGGATGGGGACACCAACAACTGCCACCTCCCTGCAGGGCTGAGCATCCACAGGGATCCCTCAGGCTGTTCCCCCCACAAAGAGGCCCCCTAGGACAATTTCTGGACAGACACCTGGCTGTCCCCAGCTCTCCCAGTCTGTCAGACCCAGCAGATGGACAGCTGGGGTGGAAGCCACAGCAAGGCATTGAGAGGAGCAGTGGGGCTGCTCTCGGGAACTCATGTCCCCAAAAATCCCCTTGCTCTGCTCTGTAGTTACTATTCCAACAGCACAGCGTGAGGAGGACCTTCTTCATGGCACACACACCTCACAACCTGGTTTTGGACCACAGACTCCTGTCACACCAGAGGGGCACAGCCACAGGTGATTTGCAAGAAGATGAGGGAGAAGAGGGGGTGCGGGGTTCACAATGAGAGGGCTAAGAGGGTAAAACAGTGTTTAAAATGGACTTGAAAGAGGAATTTTTTGTGAGCAACGAGAGGTGAAGGGGCTGGAGGTCAGGAAGCACAAGCCCGAGCATGGAAGGAGAGGTAGAGGAGGCAGAGGATGAGATGGAGGCAGGCAGCAATCTGGGGTGGGAAGACCAGAAAAGCAGGAGAGAGACCAGGTACATTGCAGGGATGCCAGAAACCAGCTTTCCTCTGGAAATCACTGCTTCAGGGGACGCCCAAGCTCCCAACATGGGAGAACCAAGTTAAAAACCAGGATTTTTTTCCCATTGTTTTCATAGTCTGAGAGACACAACTCCTTCCTTCCTTCCAAACTCCTGACTCTCCTCCCACCAACTTCCCTCCTGCCTCTGCCCCGCTGCAGTCCCCCCTGCCCTGGCCCTCACCACAGAAGGAAGGGACTCCAGCCCGGGCTACTCAATGCAGCCCTTGTTGGCTACAAAGTCCTCCCGCAGCTTTGTGCGTGAGAGCCCCTCACCAGCTGGAGCCCAGGGGTGGGCAGGGGGTGGCAGGGGGGTGACAGCAGGCAGCCGCTTCCCCCCCGGGGTCAGCCTCAGCGAAAGGAGCAGCTGTTGATCTGGGGGGGATCACTGCAAGGTCATTTAAGCGAGGAGTGAAGGGCTGTGAGCACCCGCGGGCAGAGGAAGGGTCAGGGGGAGCCGGGTGTCCGGACCCAGCCGAGTCTTGGCCCCCACAAATCCCAACGCCCCCAGAGTGCAGCTCCCCAGTTCATGAGGAGGGGACAAAAAGGGACAGAGGGCGAGCAAAGCCTCTGGAAACACGATGGGTGCAGAGCCGTGGCGTGCTGACCGAGCCCCCAGCCAGCAGCCCAGGGGACAGCCACGATGGTTGCTCCACACGGGTGGTCCCAGCACGGTGACGGCCACTGGAAAAGTGCCGGGCTCAGAGATTTTGGGCATTTTTCCACTCGTTCCTTGCGTGAAGCAGGAACACGGAGGGTGTGGAGGCAGAGAGCAGGAAATCTCGCGGAGACGCTGAGCTGGAAGGAGGCGGCGGCGGGGGCAGCGTGGGGCGGCCGCTCCCATGCGGGGCTGAGGCTCCCCACGCGTAACCCCCGGCCCCGCGGGACACGGCACCCTCTGCTTCCCCCGCCAGCAACACCTCCGACAGATGAACCCCCCCGGAAGAGTCACAGCAAGGAAACGGCGTCAAAGGGGGACAAAAACTACTCCGAGTCCATGGGAAAAGCACCTTTGCTCCAGCTGAGAACGCCCCGCAGAAGGGGGACCCACGCACCCCGGCGGACACATCCTGCAGCACCGCGCCATGGCCATTTCACTGCTGCTCCTTTCCAACAACCGAAATAAACCGGGGGGAAAAGGTTACCGTTTTCTTTCAGGTGTATAAATACAAACAGAGCCCAGAAAGGCACCCATGGGTGATGGAGTCTGGGGCACGTGTGTCACACCCAGCTGCCAAGGGACTCCTGCTCCGCTAATGCATTATCCATGGCTCCTATTCATCCACTGCTGGCGATGGAGAACAGGAGAAACTCGTGTTACTTTCACACGAAGGGTGTCACCCCCTGGCAGAGCTGGGCCAGCCTGTGCTGGCAGCCTTGCCCACCTTGGGATGCTCCATTTATCTCCCTGTCCAGCCACCCTAGTGCAGAACACTTGTTAGCTTTTCCCAATCCCCAGCCCTAAAAGCAGCACCCAGGTGCTGCCACTGCCCCACTGCAGTCCTTCCAATCACAGCAAATCCCACAAGGAGCCCCAGGCCCACAGGGCATCCCAAACACCCCTGAAAACAGTGAATCTGCAGCACAGAGAGCCCAGAAACCACCTCTGCCCCATCCACCTGGAGCTTCCAGGATGACATGGATGTTTTAGCGCTGCCCTCAGTACCGAGCCTCACACCAGAGGGAAGTGAGCAAACCAGCTCCAGCCAAGAAGTCGAGGATGGCTTCAATATCCTTCATGAGAGGAGAATCAGGGGAAAGAGGTCGACTGGCATACCCGAAATGGCAGCTGGAGCTGTGTTGCCAGCTGCATGAAAACAGCAGGCGGGATCTCACCAGCACCGAATTCCCCGGCTTCCAAAGGAGGAGGGCGAGAGGGAGGAAAAGAGAAGCTCAGAGACACACACACAACAGCATCATTCATGAGAGCCAGGTTTGTCCAACAAGGGTCCTGTGTCTGGCTCAGAGCTCCGGGCAATTAAAACAGCAGCCACAGATCTAGAAGAAACAGCAGGAATTTATCTGAGGAATCCAGATTATGTGGCCACTGCTACAGCAGAGCAGAAAGCCCCCAGCTCCTGGAAGGCAAAACACTGGCAAGTGAGGAGCAACCAGCTCCATTATCCAACTGTTCCTGCCTCACCCACTCGAGTCAGAGCCTCCTCTCACCACATCGGGGGGGGGGGGGATTATTACTGCTGGTCCTGCCTCCAGCCAGTCCCGTCAAGGGGAGGGTGAGGACCCCAGTCTCCAGCCCAGACGTGGACCTGGCTGCAGCAGGCAGAGGCAGTGGCTTCATGGCTGTGACTGGGGGCATGAGGGACTCGGTGCTGCAGGGCTGCTCATGGGGCACATGGCAAACCGAGCAGTCTGTGGTCACAAAGATAAGGGCTGCGCTTTGCAAGTCTAAGAATGTGGGTTTCCATTCTGGTCCATCCTTGGAAGCACGGGGTTACCAGCACGACTGAAAAGAGATAGGATGCTGAGCAATCTCTTGAAAATCTTCCTGACAGGGCTGGCTCCTGGGAGCAACCACAGATCCTCCGTGAGTCCCCGGAGAGGATCTGTATGCTCCCTACTCTCGTGTGGATGATCCTTCTGTCCCCTGCAGGGACTCTGTCCCCTGATCCATGGGGCCAACAGCCCCTGGCTACAACTTGCCCCATGTGCCAGCACTGAGATGGGCAACATCACTGGCATGGGGTCCGGCAGCAGGAGCTCTCCAGAGAACTCCCCTTCCATCTCACCAACAACATACTAAGCTTATCTTCTCCTCCCTAAGGAATAACCCCTGTCCACCCAGCATGTTTTGGGCCATTCCTGAAGGGATCATTTATCAGCAGAAGGAATGAGTCTCCAACATGGGTCTTGGGACGTATGAGGTGGAATTGTTCGCTAAGCATCACAGCCGATGGAGAAACCAGGCAGCAGCAGTTCCTCCTTCACACAACCCAAAATAAATGGCTTTCAAGATCATTACCCACACCCTATTATCACAGGCATCTTTACAAGCCACATCAAACCAGGTTTAGCACTGGAGTTCCAAACGAACAAAAGCTCCTTAAGCATTTTCACAGCCTTGACGAGATGACTGATACAAGCATCATTAAAACACTATCAAATACAAAATAATGCTCTTTTTTTATGAAAAGTGGAAGTTCTTTTCACCTGATGGTCCCTCGAGCGGGGGGTCTGCTTTACCAGTCAGCTCAGGGCAGTCTCCCCCTCGGTTTTGGAACCGGGATCACTCAGACAGGACAGCCAGCCAGAACACCACCAAAATCGCTCGGATTTGGAAGGAACGCAGAGCCTGAGCCCCTCAGCCACGTTCCCTGCCCGCGCTCTGCCCTTTTCATCCACCGAACTGACACGCAGGGAGCCCACCCTGCTCCAGCCCCCCGTCCCTCGCCTCGCTGTGCAGCAAACGCGACGTCCCCGCTCTCGGCGCCGCCCCGCACCGGGCTGCTCGCAGCCCCGGGCCCCGCACTCACCTGCCCGCCCGCGCCGTCCCGCCCCGCACGGAGCCGCGGCCGCGGCGCGGCGGAGCCTCAGCCCCAGGGAGCGCCCGGGGCACCGGCGCGGAGCCGCGACCCCGGCCCCGTCCCGGCGACCCATCGCTGCGCTCCGGCGGGACGGGCGAGAGCGGCGGCTCCTCCCCCGCCGGGATGCCGGCACGGGACCGGGGCCGCTCCCGGGGAACGCCCGCTCCCCTTCCGCCCTTGCCCGCACCCCCGGCGGAGCCTCCCCGGCCGCGCCTCCGACCGAGGAAGCCGCTCGCCCCGGGAGACGCTCCCTCCGGCCGGGTCCTGCAGCATCCCTGGGACCCCGCTCAGCCCCTTCCCCCGGGGCCGGGCATCGCCAGGGGCCCAGGTGAAGGTGATGCTGAGCCACGTGTCCCACCTGCATCCTCCCAAAACTGAGTCACCCCCGCTGCAGTGCCACCCCACGCCTGGGCGCGCTCGCTCCCGCCTCCGCTCCCGCGGGCGGGCGGGTGTTCAAAGCCCTGCGGACGCGCCGGGCACGACGCAGGGGCTCTTCATTAAGAGGAGGAGGAATTAACGTGATCAGACTGGCCTGCCAACACCTCACACTGCTTTTTCCCCATCTGACCTCTCAGGCTTTGAAAACAAACTCCCTTGAGCATCACACAGCCCCAGGAGGCTCCCACAGCCCCATGCCTGCTCCCTTTGCACCGGCTTCTGCCCAGAAGGACAGAAGGGCTACTTCAGGCACAGAAAACATTACCTTCCTGTGCAAGTTAAGGCAATTTGCATGTCAGAGTTCTGACCAAAGAAAAAACATCGCCCAGCCAAACCTTTCTGCCAGTTTTCAGTGTATTTTCTCATCGTAATTTCAGGGAAATTACCACACTCAGAACTTCTCTCTTGATCCTTTCAGTCTCATGAAAACCACACGAAGATGCAGAGAGAAATGTACTTTCCTGCCTGCAGTTACTTTCCAGTCAATCTCAATCACTCCTTGCTGCCATGGGAAAAACTTGGCGACACTCAGGGCACGAGGTAGCTAAAGGGGCCTTTTCCCAGCTCATTCCCTGCACTTCCCATGTGCTCTGCAGCTCATCAACACAAGAAAAACCTTCTCCCTAACCCAGGCTCTTCCCTTCTGGCCTTCAAAGAAAATCCCCCAACCTGTGAGCAGATCCTGCTGTCCGGAGGGGGGAATCTGTATTTTGTTAGCTACAGGAAACGGGAAAACTTCCAGCCCTGGAATTAAAGCCCAGAAGGAAGGAGCTGAGCTGGGGGAGGGGGCTCTGTCGCTGCAGCAGTCATCAGGGGGTCAGAGCTACACAAATTTTACAGGCAGAGGAGCACAAGGACAAGAACTGGTGATTTACCAACCAAGCTTGAACCCAAGAGGGAAGGGAAGAGGAAGAGGAAGCAGCAGCACAGAATCCCCTCATCACATGTCCCACCAAAACCACAAATAATCACATTCGGTTCAGCTTTTCTGCTTCCCACCTCTCTGACCCACACCCAACCCCATGACTGCCTTTTCCACTCTGTAAGAGCAGCAGTTTCTCAACGACAGCCCAGAGTGGTCCCTACTGCCACATCCAGTGTCACACTCACTCCATGGGTCCCCTCTGATCTCCCTGGCTCTGATGCCAGAGCACGGCCCCGGTGCCGAGGGCAGCAGCGCTGGTTTCTGCACACCCACAGATCCCAGTGCAGCCCCTACCAGCCCCTGGCCCCTCTCCCTTCCAATACATTCAGACAATGACAAAACCAGATCCCAGTCTCTGTTTCTCCCCCAAAACCCAGGGAACCACACACAGGGGCTCAGGTCGGGTGAGGAACGGGGGCCTCGTGCTCAGGCCACAAACCCACCAAGTCAGTGCAGGAGATTTTTGTGCGAGGAGAGAAGAACAGCTCAGCTGTGACAACACATCAACAACAGCTAAATTTAGCAGGTTATTTTCAGTAATCCAGATGCTGGGTAAATACAACCTTATTATTTCATGCAGGGGCAAAAGTTCAGCCGAGTCCTTCGTGCTGCTTTGCCCTTTTAGTTCACCACATCCAGCCGCAGCAGCCCACCCTGAAACGCTGCAATGTCACCACTGTCTGGCTGTGCTGGCAGGAGCCACCAACTCTGTCCCTCTCCTTTAGCAGCAAGAGGAGCCACTGCTCCATGACATGGGCAGAGCACCTCCCAATCCCTTTTGGAGGGGCCTGGTGCTGCTGCTGGTAGGAATTTATTCTGAGGATGCAGTTTTCAGGTGCATGGCCAGGCTGTGAGCCTTTTCTTTCTTCAAGCTTTTCCTTTCTGCTCAGTCCAGAACAATACACGGGAAGTGAATGCTGGAGAGGAAGCAGAGGGTTAGGAAATCCATGCAAACCCGACCCAGCTGGTACTGTCCCAGTGGTTAGGTTTGGGGCTGTGCAGGGGCTTTGTGCCTCACTCAGACAAAGGTGCTGCCCAAGGGGATTGCAGGTGGGCCAGGGTAGGTCTTCCTGCAGGGCAGGACAGGGGGAATGAGAGTGGGGACTCAAGTGCTCCACAGCTGAAACATCACCTCCAAGAAGGCAGATGAAATCCAAGTTGTTTTCCAGCATCACTGCTGCAGGAGCTGCCATGGCATACCCAGGTACTTTAATGCCAGTGGGAAGCCATAGTGACCTCACCCAGCCGGTGTTCCACAGCCATGGCTCCAAACAGGGGGCTGGGAATGGGTCTGTCCATGGCCAGAAAGCAGCTCAGGGAGTTTGCCAGGTGTGCTGGGAGAGCAGCAGTGCTGGGTGGGGGGAGAAATAAGAGGCAAGCTCTGGGAACTGGTGGAAGAGACACTTTGCCAAGAGCTACTGGGATAAACCAGAACCAACTCCACCCCACCTCATGCCACTGTGTCAGGAGCCATGGTCCTCATGCCACCCATGCAAAGAGACTGAAAATCAGCGTAAGGGAAGGGAATGGTGCCCCCCAAGCCCACGGCCTGAAAGCCCCCATTGTCTGAGCACCTTCTGAGGACAATGAGTGAAGAGGACAGCAGGCACCTGCCTTAGCCCCTTCCCAGTGGAGGGCACAACCCCCCCGCAGGCTTGCTCCTTGTCCAGTGTAATCCATGGGAAAGGGGGAGCTCCAGCCTGACCCAGGCACCATGCTGCTGCAGGTCACAGTGACACTAGGAGCCACTACAACCCCATCATCACATCGAGTTACAGGTGACAAATCCCACAGGGAGGAACTGTACAGCTGCTCCAGACACGAGGCTCCTGCTCGGGACATGAGGCTCCTGCTCCTCCTGCCCCCAGAGCCCCTGGCCACTCAGCATCCCTCCAGCAGCCAGAGCTGGGACAGGGACATGTGACAGGCAAGTGTCAGCTGGGGTCATGTGAGTGTCATTGAGCCTTCACCAGGAGAGACCCGGATTCCATAGGCAGTTATGACCAAGGGGAAAACACCTACAAACGTTCTCTGCCCCAAAATCTCAGTCACGGTGTGATCCACAGGAGTCTTCCCTGCCCCTTCCGTTCCACAGGGCTCTTTAACTCTTTTTAACAAGCTCTTGACATTTATGTTCTTAATCTCTCCCATTCAAGGGCCAGAGACCACCCAAGATACCTCTGGGGCTCTCTCACAAAGCACCTTTTGTTACCCAGAGCTCTCCTGTGCTCTGGGCTCTCGCTGGCCAGACTCAGAGCTCACCTCACCCTTACATGCATGAAAACAAGAGGCCCTCAGTGCATCACCCTTCAGGCAGGGAACTGCCTGGAGATGGCCAGGCACATCCCATGGGCTCCCTGCACAGTGGGTTTCCCTTTTCATGGTGCCAAGGCTCCAGCCAGCAGTGTGGGCAGCCCCACTCCCCCCACCTCTGGCCCTGGAGCCGCCATCGATGGGGCCTGTCCTAAGCCCTGTGCCCAAAGCAGCAGAGCCACCCCAGCTCCAGGTCCCTCTACTTCCAGGGCTACCAGTGACAATGGCCATGGGCTGCCCTGTGTAGGACAGGACAGGTTTGACTCTGGGGGTGTCATGCACAAAGACCCCCAGAGTACTGACCAGTGGGATGGCAAAGGTGGGACCTCTACCCCCCCCACAACAGCCCCGTCCCCATGCCTGGTTCCTGGCCCTGCTGGCACACACACACTCCCCCTCCTCCTCTTCCTCCCACAGACCACCACCAGCCTCCCCAGCACCCACGAACCCCTCACAGCAGAGCAGCCCCAACCCCCAGCCTCTGCCCCCACCTCGGCAGAGGTTTGATCAGGGCAGCAGCAGCCGTGCACAATCCCCATGGACCAGCCTGGAGCTGCACTGTGAGTCACTCCTGTCCCACAGTCACAGCTGAGACACTCCAGTCACACAAAGCCGAGGGGCTCCGAGGCAGGGGTGACCTTCCTGCCCATGGCACTGCAGTGCCAAGGCTCTCGAGCTCCCCATGAGATTAACTGCTGAGCACAAAGCTGTTCACCACAAAGACAAGATAAACTGCAAATGAACTAAAGCCCCTTTGCAAATATAACCCCTTGAAAATAACAGTTTTGGGGGAAAATCACACTGCTGGCAGAAGAAACCAGCAAGGGGACATTCCTCTTCCCGTGACCCCTGCCCACCCCACAGCAAGGGCACTTCAGCCCAAAAAATTGTTGCTGCAGCTTACCTGCATCTTTTTTATCTTCTAGCAATGTGAATTTCTGTAAAAAAAAAAAACAAAGAAAAAAAAAACCAGAAATAATTTTTAAAATCATTTTGATTCTCACATTTGTGGAATGCTACCCCTCACATCTGGGCTTGGTCCCTGCTCCAGCCTCCCCTCTGTCCAGAGGTGACCTGAGACCAGCAGTGCTGCTCTGGAGCTGGGACCAGCAATGCTGCTCCAGCCACAGGACAAGCAGGGCCCTGGCAAAGGCTTCTCCCAAGGGCATCATGGTGAAAACACCATCGCCAGTCCCAAGGACCCTGAGCACTGGGCAAACATGGTGTGCCCAGCAGGCACCCTCCACCCCAGCTGCCAAGGGAAACCACAAGAAATGGGGTTCACAGCAGCAGAGCCTCGGCAGCACTTGGGACACAGCAGCAATTTGCAGAGGTGGAGGAGCGGCAGAAGGTCCCCAATCCCGGTCCTGGGGTGAGCACAGAGCCTGAGATGCTCCCCAGTCTCTCTCTGGGTGCAGATGAGCCCCTCCAGTGCCACGGCCCCGCGAAGGAGCCAGAGGTGCCGGCGGGATCACTGCAGGAATGCGCCGCGCTGCTGAGCCGGACTTTCCCACGGACCCCCGGGACCCCTCTTCCTGCCGGGGCAGCAGGGCTGAGGCTGACCCAGGGAAGACAGGCTTAACCATGTCCCTGCTGCTGTGCTTCCCACAGCACCACCTGCCTGAGGGGTGCCACCACCAGGGCCAGAGTCATCGCTGCCACCTCACACCATGCCCATGTCTTCAGGGGAGATCACTCAGCTCCTCTGGATCCTCTGGCATTGCCCAATCTGTTCCCATACCTTCCTTTTCCCACAAAATCTTCCACCAGCCACAGATCCACCTCATTTAACCTGGAAAGCTTTAATCCCAGACAGAGCCCAGCACGTTTCTCCCTCTTCAAGCAATTCCTCAGTGAGGAAGGTGAGAATTCCTCGCCGGTTCATGGTGAGCAGCTGAGCAACGCTGGCATGGGGAGGAGAGCAAGGCCAGGCTGAAGCAGAAGACTCAGCCCCACTGGTGTCCACTGAAGGCAAGCAGAAGGATGGTGCCCTGGCCAGCTGAGCCCCTGGACCCCATTTTGGGCCAGAGATGGGCTGAAAACAGTGGTCTGTCAGGTGCTTCCACGGAGGCTGAAACCCACGGGCACCAGAGCCCCAGGCCAGCCAGGCTGAAGCCATCCCAAGCTGCAGCTCTGTAGTGCAATGGCAACGCAGGACCTGGTGTCCATCTCCATGCCACCACCAGTGCGATGGCAATGCCAACACACAGCATGCAGGGACGAGCAGGGTTAATGAGGACAGCTGAGCTCTCCAGAGACAGCGGGGATGAGACAGCAGGGACAAGACAGCCACTAATATTACCAATGAATTTCACAAATGTCATTTTTAGACTCAACTATTTTAAGCATTGCACTGAAAGCCCGGGGGACAGTGTGCATTCCACATCCATTTCACTGTAGGAGATCCACTCACCCAGCACAGCCTGGTGTACAGCACTGCCTGTGAAGGGATTTTACCGCTTTTCCCAATCTGAAACTCCCAAAATTCACACTAACCATACCCTCACAATCTCCCCAGCTCCCCTCCCCTCCCACTACACTGCATAGGCTGGGACACAATAAACCAACACTGATCAGGAGCAGGCAGGGAGAATCACTGCTTATTAAGGTGACAGATGAAGAATTAAACCCTAATGAAAAATCTCAGATGCCACGCCATGAGAACTGCTGCTGCAGGAAATGAAAAACTGGGGGCCCTTGGTCTTGCTGCTCCTTTGTCATCCTGCTCACAGGTGCTCTGACCCTCCAGGTCGGCTGTGGTCCCACAGCTAGGCCAGACATGACCTGAGCCTCTGAGTTTGGAAGGATGTCCCAGCCTGGCCACACCATGCAAGCAGGCACAACAGCACCCTTTTGGCATGTGCTGACCACTTCGGGGGGCTGAGGGTGCACACACACACTGAGCCCAGCGCCGCGCTCGCCGGTCACAGCAGCCTGCTCGCCCAGGGTTGCCCGTGCCGGGACACGGTGACCCAGTAAAGGGCAGCGGGCGAGCTTAGGGCACAGGGGCCAACGCACCCACACATGGCCCAGCCAAAACTAAAACCTCTCCCATGCCCATCGGGCACGGGCACGACACCCTCAGAGCAGCCGTCGACACCGTGAGCGAGCTGAGCCCCCCCAGGGACGCCTCCCCAGAGCCCCTTCCAGAGGCTTCTCCTGAAAGCGGAGGGTGTCAGGGACGGACACCATGGAACAGCGCTCCCTTACCTTGGCTCTTTTGAAGCAAGCCCAGAAGAAATCCAGCAAGGGCATGATGTGCGGGCGGGGGCCCGGCAGACCCCCCTAGAGCTCGGCGCTGCCCCCGGCCGCGGGCAGAGCCCCCCGCGGCACCCCCATGGCAGCGCTGCGGCAGCGGAGCCGGGCAGAGCCCAGTGCCGGCAGAGCGGCCGGGCGGAGGGAGGAGCAGCAGGCAGCCGCGGAGGCGGGCCAGCATTCAAACCCTGCACCGCTATTCAGTTGGTTGGGAACGGGCTTGGACGCGATCGAAATTCCCTGAAGATTGCGAGTTTTAAACAGCTCCAGGCTTTCCTTCCTGCCTGGAACGCACCGAGCTGCTCCCACTCCCGGGCAGTGGGAAGGGGCGAGGGGCGGCCGACACTCCAGAGGAGGAGAAGGGGGAGTTTGGCTGTCAAAGGCACACGTAGGGCGTTAGAAACCCAAACCCTGGACGGTTCAGATTGTCACTCCGGTCCTGCCCAAGCTGACTGGCAGCTCCCGGCGCTCTCCTCTGCGAGGCACAAGGGGAACCCAGCCATGATGTACACAAGGTGTACCCATCCCTGGGTGCTCAGGTGCTGCTGGCCTCACCGCGGGCACAAGGACACCCAAGCTCACCACGGGCACCCAGGCTCACCACAAGCACCCTCATCACAGAGCAGGGGCAACCAGGGCCAGCCTGCTGGTGGGACCCCAGCGGGGAGAACAACACAGAGGAATCCCCCCAGCCATCAAATACAGCTGAGCCCTTCACTCCAGCTGTTCACAGCTCCTTATCTGCCTTCTGCAAACATCATTCGTTCACAAGCACCACAATAAAAGGTCACTTTACAAACATTTGTGCCAGCCCCTCGGACCAGGATTCTTCTTGCAGGCACATAAGGACATCCCACAAACTGGTGATTTGTGTCAGCAGTTTGGAAGGAGCAAGGGCAAGCAGATCCACAGTAACGCCTGGGCTCAGCCCTGCTCCCACAGGACCCTTGGTGGCTGTCACCCACCCTGGACTGGCATCAGGCCCTCCAGTGGCATGACTCCTTCCCACCGCCCATCTCGGGTTGGTGTCAGCTCCACTCTGACAGGACCTGCAGGCAGGAACATGAGCCAGAGCACAATGGTTCTGTTTGGGATGTGACACGTCTGTACCCAACCCCCAGCAGCTGGTGCCTGTGGCAGCTGTGCCCAGTGCCACGTGTCAGGCAGGGCGGGCCTGGACAGGGTGCTGGGGCCCCAAAGTATAAGGATAAGGGGAATAAGGCAAAGACAAAAGCACGGAAGGCCATGGCACAGCGGAGCTGGAGCAGATGCCCCTGCCTGGAGAGGATGGCATGAGGCACTGCCAACACTGCAGCATCCAGCAGACATGACCAGCACCCAGAGCCCTGGATTGGCAGCACTGCCCTGGTGGCACCAGCACAGCTCTGCCATGGCCCGGCACGGCCCCGCCATGGCCCCAGCAGCAGCTCACAGGCAGCATCCCGGCGCCGGCTCCAGCTGCCTCCGTCCATCTCCCCCTCACTCATTCCTCAGCGGGCTTTGGCACCGCTCCCAGCCTTGGCACTAGCTGCAGCTCCTCACCCTGTCCCCTGTGTTACTGGTCTTACTGGGCCAGTGCAGCAGGGCTGGGGACACCAAGGCACAGCACAAGCTTTGTACATCCCTTTTCTCTTCCTTTAAAAACCCGGGGCTGGGAAGACAGTCCCACCTCTATGGGCACATTGCCCACCAGGATCACCTCTCCTAGCGAGGATTTTCCCCGAAGGATTTAAAGCCCAATGCTGCTGCCCGACAGCTGCCCACCCTCCATAACTCACCCACTGGTGCCTCAAGGGCTGCACTTTTTACCCCAAGGACTTGCAAAAAGTCCCCTGCAGGGTAGATGGCATCTGGGGCACTGCCCACTGCCAGACATCCCCATCCAGCTCACTGGGCATTGCTGTCATAGGGCTGAGGCTGCCGGGGGACCACCACCGTGGCCAGGACACAGAAGGGCACTGCCAGCACAGGGCCCTGTGAAAGGCTCTGCCATCGTCATTCTGGGCGGTGCAAGGAGACTCTTCAATGCTTCTATAGGCTCTGGGGCATCTGGGCCTGGGCTGGGGCTGAAGGCAGCTCTCACGGGAGGGGCTGTCCCTTCAGAGAGGGTGGCACTGCCAGGCTTGATGGCACTGCACTCTTCTTCCCATCAGGGGCTCACCCTTCAGCACTGTGCATTGTTCTGAAGCAGGACAGGCACCTGCCTGCTCCAGCTGGCACAGGCAGCACACTGGAAGGCAGAAAGACATCCAACCAACCATCCATCTGTGAGCACATCTGTCCATCTGTCCGTCTGGCCATCCATACACCAGGCTGTCAGGACAGACTGAGGGAGGTGGCTCTGTCCTGCCCCAAACCAGGCAAGCCCCTGCAGACAGGGAAGCAGCCCTCCTGCTTCAGCCATAACCCTGCCAGGACCCTGAGAATTGCCCCTGCTCACTCCAGTGGCATTGGGTTCTTCTCCCACTTCCTCCAAAAGCCAAAAGAGCCAAGCTAGCACAAATAGAAGCAGGCTGTCTCCTTCCCAGGCCTGGGAGACAAACCACAGCGGTTTCTGCATACTTGTGTAGCTTCTTCCTACCCGGTCATCCCAAAAGCATTCCAGTAATGCTACATCTTGGATCCCTCCTCAGCATGCCAGGACACTATCCTCCGCAGAATTAGCTCCTGGGGACTGGATCTGTGGGGAAGTGGCAGGAGCTGTGCTCACCAAATGCGTATTTCTGCTGAGTGGTGCAGTAACCCCACTGCTGCATTTGGCTCTTCCCAAAAATCCTAATGTACCCATTCCACAGACAAGCTACAGGAAAAGCAAAAGAAATGTCCATTCATTCTATATATAAATATGTGTGTGTATCACTATCCTCCTCATATCCATGCGAAAACCCATTTCAAACTTGAGTTAATTTTAAGAGGCTGATTCTAAGGAAAACTTCACCCTGTACACATTCACTAAGAGCTTCCCACTGCTGCCCTCAGTGCCTGGAGCTGAGATGGACACCAGGATGTCACCAACCAGCCCCAGCAGTGCCACATACATCCCACATTCTCTGAAAGTCATGAGACAGGGCAGGTAATTTTGGAAGACAGGTACAGCCCCTTCCCTCAACAGGTCATTCCCTGGAGGATGCCATGTCCCCACGGCTGTAGCTATTTCTGTGCACTGATGAGCTATTGCTGTCCCGGCTGTTGCACAGGATCAGTGACAGCTCAGGCTGTGTCCCCGCAGCCACAGCAGCCCCCTCTGGCAGCGCTCCCGGGCTGGAGCCGCGGGGTGTGCGCAGGGGTGTGAGCGGGGGGCTCCCCTCGGCCAGCCCAGCCCCGAGCCGGCGGCACACGGGGATTTTCCACTTGCTGCTGTGCACAGGCATTTCCCGAGGCTGGGAAGGGCGCAGCTCCCGCCGAGCTGGCGTTTCCCCATTAGCATAGAGGGAACAGGGACCCTTTTCTTCTCCCGACGCCGGACACGGGGCGGGTGCTGGCGGTGCTGGGGCTGTGACACCACGAGGGCGGTGAGAGAGGGCCGGGGGGAGGAGAACACGCCGAACCTGCAGCCCCCGGGAGCAGCAGTGGGGAGGTAGAGACAGCAAGGACAGGGCTGAACCCCAACGTGTGCCCCCGAGCGAGCGGCTGCGAGGCTGTGCCCAGGAAGGGCCAGCACACAGAACCCATGGAACCCCACAGCTCCCCAGGGCTGCGGCTCCACTGCGGGGCCACCCCTGCTCAGACCTCGGTGCTCAGCTCCAGCCCAAGAGCCCAACTGTCTCTGCTGCCACCAAAGAGGCACCATCACGGCCAGACCACAAGAAACCAGCTGAGAGATGTGAATATCCAAGGGCAGCAGAAGACATTCCCCAGCTTCCCGCAGCTGCCCCCTGCCCACTTGTCACCACTGCTTCTCCATTAAAAAGCTCCTCATTTAAAATAATCCCGATGTGATCCAGTCTCAAATGGCTCACAGGTGGGATGGGCTGGGCATGGAGACTTCCTGCCGGGGTGCAGGACACATGGGGATGTCGGGATGCCACTCAAGCCACAGGCTGCACCGGAGCCCCAGCGCTGAAGGAAAGCTTCTCTCTGGGATGGATAATTAAGCAATTGCTTAATCCCCATGTGCAGCTCCTGCGGCAGAAGGAAGTGCTCGTGTGAGCAGGGCAGGAGCCCAGAGAGCCTTTTGGGGCTAAAGGCATCAATCCCTCCATCCCACAGGCCAGTCCCATGGCATCCCCTCAGCACACCCCTTCCCGAGGGCTGAGGCAGCACTGTGGGATGTCCCCTCTCCCAGCACTGATGGCCCTTGTGTCTTGCTGAAGATTCACCCTCCAACACCAGTGACACTTTTGCTTAGCCCAGATGTACAATGGACTCCCAGAGACAACCCAAGGGCTCATGGCCTCAGCCAGGGCTGCAGGAAGCCCCCCACACTCCCTGTCCCCAGAAGGGTTCCTGGCACAGACGGGTCTGTGCATTTCCCCACACAGGATGCTCCAGTTTGCAAACACCAGTCAGAGAATTCACAAACATTGACTGATTTAGCACACACACAAAAGCCAAACAAACTTTGCAGCTGACTAATCCTCACAGACTGGCAAAACCTCCCAATTTCACTGAAAAAAAACCAGTCCATGATAGTTTTGGGGAATTTCTGCTGCACCAGTGCGGGGGTGCTCCTGCCCCTATTCCCAGAGACAGAAAGCTTGGGGAGTTCACCAGGGGCCTGTGCTCAGCATGTGACTATTTAAATGCACTTAAAAGAGCATAAGTGATATGGTGACATTTTTAAGATACTATAGACAACACATACAAATTACAGATAGACCCAAGTGATACAGAAGGAAACAGAGTTTTTTTGAGAGCCATATTCCCACTCAATTTTAAATCCATTTGTATTCAAGCACCCAAGAGTTACTGTCTGGGGGTGTCTACAGAGACTCCGACGCAGAACAGAACTCCAGCAAAAACCTGCTGCTGCTGCACTGAGTTATCTTCCAGATGCCTTTGTGAGAACAATAAATATAAATCAGGCTGCATTTTTAAGTACAAAAGAGGACATAAGCAGAATGCTCACCAGGCAGTTTTTCCTTCCCCTGGGAATAGCACTGAGCTGCTGGAGCCTGTCTGGGACATTAATCCTGAGACATTAATCCCCTGCCCCCAAGGCAGGCACCAGAGCAGCCCAAGGAATTGCAGCAGTTCTTATTATTAGCTGGAGCAGGGAGGCTCCTGTGGCGAAACGCCCGAGAGCGGCATGGGGCTGGCAGCCCACGTGTGTACTCACACTCACACACTCACACACACCCCTGGTACCTGCCACTGACAGCACACTCAGCAGCTAAAAAACAACCACAGGTGACAGGGGCACCTCCTCCTCTGGCTGGCACAATGAAGTGCCAAGTAATAAACTGCATCTGAGCTACTTGGGTATTTTTGCACATAGTTCTGGTGACAGCTGCTGTCTAGGGAGGATCCCAGCCCTAATTCTGGACAAGGGTTGGGATTAACTCCCAGGACAGAGGAATCTTGTCAGGTGCAGTGCTGGCTCCCTGCAAGAGCAGGTGTCTGCAAGCTGAATCCCCGGCATGAATCCACATCAGCCTCCTCTGATGGAGGAGGGTTGGGCCATTTATGTACCAAGTTTCCCACACCCAAATCCAGAGGCAAACCCTGTCCAGTGCAGCTTCTCAGCAGAACTGGGGATATGGCATCAGGAATGGGACACAGGATGGGGGACTTGACAGCTCCTCAGTGCCAAGAGTCAAACCCCCTGATGGCTCTAAGCATGCAGCCCTGAGCAGGTGGGAGCATGGAGGTGGCAGGACCAAAGGGTTTCTGCAAGGCCACCAGTGCCCAGTTTGTCACACTCCAGCACTCTGGGGTCTCCAGAGGATTGTCACCATGACCCACTGCCTGGCTCCACCATGGTGCAGAGACCAGTAGCCAGGAGACCCTCCCCAGTTGCCCTCAGAGCCTGAGGTTGCTGTCAAACCCCACCAGAGCTAGGCTGGTTTTGTGGGCACCCCGAGAGCAGAGCACTGCAAGCTGAGGGGGCTCAAGGCATGGGAAGGCAGCAGCAGTGGGGCTGTCAGGGACACGGTGCTCTCCCCTGGCAGGAGCATCAAGCAGGATTTACAGCAAACCAGCACTGGGCACATCTTCCCTCGGCATCTGTTCCATCAAAACCACTGCCCAAAGACTCCTTTCCTTCAGGCATGGACAAGGAGAGACGTTCCATGCTCAGGGACACCAAGTGCCCATCCCGTGCCCCTGGGCACCGCACCCCAGGGCATTTCCAGGCTGGACAGGAGCCACGTGCCATTGCCAGCCTTCTTTGGGGACGCCAGGAAAGGCTCTGAGGCAGCTTCAGAAAACCCTTTATGCCAACCCTCACACACACAAAGCCTCATTATGTGACAGCGAATTCTTTTCGCCCCCCCGCGGCCGCGGGGGCTGCCAGGCTTGTCCTGGAGAGGGATTCTGCTCCCAGCCCCGTGCCACAGCGCTGAGCTGCAGCCACGTGCTTCCCCACTCCAAAGGGAATCAAGAGGTAGAAGAGGTTTTCTGGGGACAGGTCCTGGCTGTAGGCACAGTGCAGACCGGGCTGTCCCCACACCCTGTGCTGGGCTGTCTCGGGCTTCTGCTCCTGCTGCTGGGAAGAATTCCAAAGCCTTGAGAAAGAAGGGGCAGCAGCTCCAGCCCAGACCTCAGCCCCGTGGGTTTTGCTAAGGGAGGGGAGAGTTACGGGGAGAGGAAGGTTTTAAATCAGTGCCCAGGATAAATAATTGCATGTTCTGTTTATGATCCTGAGACAGGGACACAAAACACCAGAAAAAGACTTGAAAAGAACCAGAAAACACAATCCCAGTGAAATCCAGCAGTTCTTGCTGAGCTCTGAAATTCACCCTCTGCGTTTCTCCTACAGATATCGATGAACTTCTCAGGCTCCTGCTTTGCAGCAGCAGCAGCTGTGGGAAGCATGAGAGCAGAGGCAGGGATGGGGAAGCACCAGGAGAAGAGCCATGGGGACAAGGCTGCTCCAGTGGCTCCACTGGCCCCCACACCTCCTCTGCTCCAAGGGCTCTGGAGCCTAGAGCTCTCTGCAACCAAAATAACCAAGACCAGAGGTCTCGAGAGCCACTATGTTCACATGAGTTTCTTGTAAGCACAGGGACTCAAAGTGGGGACAGAGATGTTAGTGGGACCTGATAGACAAACAGGTTGCTCGAGGAGTGCAGACACTGCAGTGAGAGAGCCCAGCCAGGAGCCTGCAGGTCCACAGGCACAGGAGGAGGTGAGGGAAAAGCCCACAACGCCCAGACCAAACACAGAGGAAAACAGTCAGTACCAATTCCCCTGTCCAGCGTGACTTGTCCTCCCTGCAGGGCCTTGGGGAACACATTCTGCCCTCAGCCCCAACACACTCCCTGCTCTGCTTGGCCACCTCCCCAGGATGAACAGAAATCCAGTCACTATTTGGGCAGAAATCCCTCAGGGTAGTAAGATCAACTGCTGAAGGACACAAAGGCAACTTTTCACACTGGATTTCAACTGCATATCATCAGCCTGAGGCAGGAGTTCAGAGTAAAAGAGAAGAAAAAGCATCCATGTCTGCCAGAGCATCCCAACCTCAGGACCACCTGGGCACCTTGAGGGAGCAGGAAATGGGGCACAGGGAACTTGCACCCACAGTCACCATGTGAAACACTTACCAGCTGTCCAGGACATGTCTTCACTTCCCCAGGAGACACAGAGAAGGCATTAACCTCCTCTTCCTCCCAGTCCAGAGCATTGTGGGCTCTCCCCAGGTCTGCCCCAAGCAGCCCCGCCAGATCTGTTTCATTGTGCCTGAGCACATGCCCAGGCTTTGTCTGGGAACATTCACCAAAGGTCAACACTTCACTGCTGTTGAAAATTTTATAGTGGTCTGTAGCATCCCCACTGTGCCCTGCAGGTCCTTGTGGGAGGCTGGTAAATCTTGATCGGTGCCTCCTGGTTCTCCTGGGAAAAGATCCCCACAGGGATGGCAAGGATTTGTCATGGATCAGCTCATAACCAGGCTCATCCTCAGGACTGCACTCACTGCTCTTTGGACAGAGGAAGCCATGGACACCATCTTCATCTTCAGCTGACAAGGAAGAGAGCGGGCTCAGCAGCTCATGCTGCTGGCCTGGAGATGCTGGTGGCTTTGCTTGATGCTCAGTGCTCCTTGGCTCCATTGCCTGTGGATGGAACCCTCGCCACCATTGGCAAAGCTGGCAATGTAAAACCATAACTCATTAGCAAGAACCACACAGGAGACTACATTCATTTTGCTTGTCCTCATTTTCCCTTTCATTCCATTCCATTAGAAAGGGGTGTTGTGGTCCATACTCTAGGAACGTCCATGCTCTCCTCAGCAGAGCATGTGGACCCACGGTTACAGCTCAACCAGCTGGGTTTGTATTCTTCACTTCTCTCTTAAAATATCAAACTCCCTCTCTGCTTTCAGAGGAGGTTGTGCTCCACATGGTGCCCATTTCACTGCTGGCAGTGCAGCAATGGGGGAAGATTGGGGGTTTGGAAGGGGCTCATTGGGATGGATTTCAGGTGCTGTCTGAGGTGTGCTTCAGGCTCCTGAGAGGAGCTGGGGCTGAGCCTACTGCTCAGGCAGGGGAAGTTTGGTGGAGGCCGGGAATCACTCCACCTCCTCCCTCTCAGGCACAGCAGGGAAGAACAGAGTTCCCAGGTGGCAGAACCCTGCCTGCCCACATGCCTCACTGTCCCCAAGGATCTGACAATGCTCCCTTGCCTCCCTCAGCAGCACAAACAGCAGCTCCTCAGACACAGAGAGCTCAGAGCGCAGCTGTGCTGAGGTACCAGGCATGGGGAAGCCATGGGACCCCAGAAAACCTGCCCTGTTCCCTTCCTGAAACGTGGGCAGAGGGGACAAGGTTCAGGGAAGGTAACCGGGGCAGAAACACCAAACCCGTCCTTCCTGCATCAGGAAGTGCACTTATGCAACGAATCTAAGATTCAGAATAAATAGAGCAAACCTTCACTCCTCTCTCTCAGAGACCCTGAACCCCCAGCACAGGCATTGCCCCTGACAAGGTGAGAGCAGAGCAATGCAGCGACCCTCGTGTCTGTCCCAGCAGCTGCCCCCTGCACTGGGCTGTCACACCTGTCCTTGGTGACACTCTCCCCATCTCTGCTGAGGAACCTCTGTGCTGGGCACAGCATGTCCTGTCCCACCCGTCACTGCCCTTGCATGGAGTACCTGCAATGTGGAGACTCAGCAGCCTCGGGCCTGACTTCCAGCTCCTGCAGCCATGTTACCTAGTTTCTCTGCCAGGAAAGCCAAAGGTCAGAACTCAGGTTCACAGTCTCAGCTGCCAGCTGCTGCACTGTATGCGTTACTTCCTGATTTTACTGGGAAAGTTCTTCCTTCCACTGTGACCTGCCCCATTCATTTACCCTGCGGTACGATTCAGCGTGCAGAAAATTTGCCTTAAAAGATTCACTTGGGGGACAAAAATGCTAAATTCGAGCTTTATCCAAACAAAGTGTAACTACAAAGCCAAGAGCTGCACTTGGGAACATCTCTTTTGAGCAGAACAGTTACATTTCCATCCAGGACCGGTAAATTGTCTTTTTTTTGGTTTTTTTTAATTCCCCTTGTTTAATGAAAGCATCCTCTTGCCCATCGCTGAGCAGGCAGAAACCCTGCAGCACAGGCAGATGATGCACCACAGCCCGAGTTGGTGGCTGAGGCTGGCAGCTCACAACTCACCTCCTGGGGCTGCCTGGGTCCTGTCTGCGGGACCGAGCCCACTGGCTGTGCTCCCCGGAGCTCCCGGGGGTGCCGGAAACCACGAGGAGGTGAAAACTAATCTGCAAAAGGCTGCGAGGGACGGAACGGTCCTGCCGCCCTCTGGTGACCACCGGGCCATGGTGGCCTTCCCCAGCCCCGCAGCCCATGCCTAGCACAGTGGCAGCGTGTCCCTGCTGCCACAGCTCCAGGCCAAGGCTCCCTAGCCAGGGTCGTGTCATGGGATGTCCTCACTGTCAGCCTATAGCACAGTGCAAGAGTGTGGACAGACTCCTGGCCACCACCTCAAATCCTGGTGTGGCTCAAGGATGGCTTTAATTGGCATTGGTTCATTAGTCAGGGCACTAATGGGGGTTAATTGTAATTGCTTTATTAGCCAGGCTGGAATGGGTCTTAATATCCATTCACCCATCAGGCCCCTTCCTACCAGGTTTCTGCTCCCCCATTGCCCCTGCCCCATTCAGCCTCCAGTGATCACTGGTAAGCATGGCTGGGGCACACACGGGTCCCTTGGGGAGCTCCCAAGACCTCCTGGCCCTGAAACCACTGCAACCCTGATTTTGGGGTACACTAGCACCACTGCTCCTTCCCCAAGCTGTCTGTGAGCACCAGCAGGATCTGAGCCTGGGCAGGGCAATGACCCAGCTCAGCCTCAGGGACTCTGGCACGCGTGGCCCACGTGTCCTGCTCTCCCTGTCCGGCCAGGGGAACATGAGGGTAAGGACTGGGGAGCTTTCCCCCTCCTGGTCCAGCCAGGCCTGGGGAGCTCCTGGTACTGCAGGTGCCACGGGTACAGAGAGCACAGAGCTTCCATCCATGTCACATTGCCCACGTGACCTTCAGCTTGTTTGAATTTTTTGAGTTAAAACAAAGAAATTCTTTTCCTTTTTATTGGTATTAAATAGATCAAAATTAAACATATACAACAACTTCTGCGGATAAACAGTATCAAAAAAATCCTAGTAGGAAAGAAAGCCTGGTCTGTGCATTGGAAACTCAGCCATTTCTCTGCAGAACAGTTCAAACACTCCATTACAGGCAACACAGCTGCTTCTCCTTGTCACCCTTCCACAGCAGCTTTAAACAAGAAGGAAAAGCCTTTCCCCCACGGAAAGCACAGCAGTTCTTACCACAGATATTTCCAGCACAAATTAAACCTGTTGAGGTGATGGGGATCACTCCCCTGCAGGGCCCTTGGGAGGGATGCACTGCACACCTGGCTGGGCAGGATAAGGGACATGAACACTCAGCACTCCCAGGCGACATCAGCAGTCTAAAGGACTATCAATTAATTAATTCTAGCCATATGCAAATACCAAACAAGCTTGAGGCATTTTGTTTCCCTGAACCAAAATGGTTTGGTTGTGTTTAATGTGCCCATGTCCTGTTGGGTTTGGGACCGCCCGCTCGCCGAGGGACAGCGGGGGCTCTGCAGGACCTCCAGGGCTGGCTGAGGAACAAACACCAGTTTGGGCTGTTGGACTTTCTGAAGTCATGTAAAAAAATTCAAAATATTACTGGATCAATTAAATGCTACTCCAATTATCCTTCAGATAGAACAGCAGCTTAAGTCACAAGACCCAGAGAGAATCCAAGGATTTCTTTGACTGTGTGGTTAAATTCTTGTAGGACAGAAAGATTTGGCTCAAGGAATCCCACTGTAGCCATCAACAGCTTTACCATCCACTTCCCTTGAATAGTTCTTCTTAGCTTCAAAAAGCTGAATAACATTAAAATGAATGAAAAACTGCACACTTAAAAGAAAAACCATATTCCATACCAGCAATAATTTAATGGAAGCTTAAAAATTCCCCTTTCCATGGCTCCCATGACTACAAACCACCACAGCTCCCCTCCAGCCCCTTGGTGCCACAGCCAGGCCCTGCCACACACAGCAGCTCATTATCCACAAATGCAAAAATGCACTTTTAATCTGAAACTCAGCAATTTCCATCCCAACTCCCACCCACCGCCAGTGTTTACAGCACAGACTGCTCTTGCACATAGAACTAGAAATTAGGCACATTCACACCTCAGCTGAACCCACAGACCTCAGCTTCAGTCTATCTGCACAAATGTAGGAAAAAGGACATTTTACAGCAGCTTTTTCACCCCAGATATATCATGGATTGCTGACTCAGGACAACAGACAACAGGAATCATTTCTGTACAGTTTCCAAAAGCAATTCCCAGCTCCCAATGTCTGTGCCAAAATACACCTGACTCTTGCACACCTGTACCCAGGAGAGGTACATGATGCACCTGCAGTGATCAGAAGAGCTCCTTCCCTTTTATTAAAAGATTAAGCAAAACTAAACCCCACAAAACAACCCTCAGAACAGTGTCTGACATCTCATGGGAAGTATAAGGGAACAAACTGCACATTTGCACACATTTCCTTGCTGGCCTCGTGAACAACCAAAGGAACAGTCACAGAGGCAGGAAAGAGCAGAATTCACATCCTCAGAGCAGCCACCACCTCGAGTACCATTTACTTCCCTTCCTTCAAGCTGTTTTAACACTCCGGGGCCCAAGCCCTGGTCTGGTTTTTCAGACCCAAACAGCCTGTGCAGCAAAACCTCAACTTCCTGCACAGAAGGTCTTGTTTTTATCAGATATACATTCATAGTACTTTCTAGGGAATTTTCCCTTCCCATATGCAGAGTGAGAGCCCAGTCCCTGCTACAAAGCAGTCTCAGCATTTCCACAGGACTCTGAGCTCTGCCCCCTGTGGTCACAGGTCTGTAACGTGCAGTGAGCCCACAGTCCCTTCATGGATGCAATGCTGAAGGCACCAAGTTGGAACCCTCCTTCCTGCCACATGAAGGGATGGACACACACAACACATGGATACAGGCAAAAGCAACTCCCTGCTACCAGCTCCAGTTCTCTCCAAAGAGACCCAGCTGAGTCTTGACTGAACTCTCCTCTCCTAGGAAAGCCCCAGTCCCACAATGCCCTGGGTGCACATCCCACCACTCTACAAGAGAATGAAAAGGAGTCAGACATGTCTCTTTCCTCTCCACACATCATTTCAGTGAAGTTCTATGGTTTGATAAGGCATTTTCATCTTCAGTGAGAATCCAGGCACAGGCAGGAATTCTGCCAGGTCGTGCAAACTTCATCTCCCAACAGCTTGAAAATCCAGGATCTCCTGCTCTCTCCTCAGATGGAACAATCCCTGTCCCAGTGGGCATTGTTTATTTAACACCAGTACAGAACAGGGCTAAATAAACACCTCAGCAGCTGGACCTCAGTATCTTTCACAAAGAGGGACACACAAACAAGTACTTTTTGCAGCTCTCTGGCTTTATCCCACAACCTGCCTTTTTACAGTATCCCTATATATAAATTAGAAAGAGATAAAGCCAAGGATTCACTGCAGCGTCCATGAAAAAGTCCAGTCCGTGTCCCAGTCCCTCGGGATGGTGCTCACTGGGGGGTGAAGGTGAGGATCATCCAGCTGATGACGAAGTAGAAGAGGAAGATGGGGTACACAACGAGTGCCTTGCGGTTGGGGGGCTGGCTGTCTGCCAGGAATGCCGTGGATGCTGCGGAGACACAAACACGTGGAGCAGGAGCAGCAGAACACTCAGAGACCCCACTGCATGGCAGCCAACTACAGTGGGGATCTGCACTGCAATGGCAGTGAAAAAGAAACCACTGCTCAAACCAACGGGCTGTGATCACCAAGTGCAACTTCCTTCATCATACAGAATGACAAATCATGGAATCATGGAATCACAGCATGGTTTGGCTTGGAAGGGATATCCAGTTCCACCCCTGCCACAGGCAGGGACACATTCCACTAGCCCAGGACACATTCCACTAGCCCAGGTTGCTCCAAGCCCCGACCAGCCTGGCCATAAATGCTGATTAACACTGTAAAATGAGAGCCAGACTTACAGATAAAGAACAGGAGAAATAGTGCAAATGCATCTCCACAAAATCAGCATTTTCTAACAGTATTTAAAACATAATCATAGAATAAACCACCAAACAGTCTCACAGAGTTTAATACTAAATCATTATTCTGCTGCCCAAGGCAATTTGCATATGAGCATGGAAATCACCAGGAGCAGAAGCAGAGGTTGAACCTCTGCCAGTTTGAGGATTGGAAGAACTATTCCTACAGCCCTTCAGCAGCCCAGGGACACCTCAGACTAGACCATCCCTTGGTTTTGCCCAAGGGAATGAACACAGATCGAGCTCCCCAAGCACCGAGCCACGCAGGGCACACGGGAGGGACTCACCCAAGGTGGACCAGCCGAACATGGCCCCCACCACGATGAGGCGGATGATGAAGCTGATGGTGCCCGCACCCGCCAGCAGCACCAGCCTGCACACCAGCATGGCCACGGTCAGCGGCAGCACGCAGTACCCCAGCACACACAGGCTCTGGAAGAAGGAGCTGCACAGGGAGACAGCAACAGGGAACAGCAGTCAGAGCAGGCAGGGCAGAACTCTGGGCATGGGAGAGCCTGAACTGCCATGGAACAAACCCACACTCACATGGTCCCTCCCAGAAGCTTCGAGTTGAGCGTGATGACAACGGCCCCAAACCAGATGATGACAAAGACCTCGGCAAACTGGGGCCCTCCATCATCCTTGCTGTCTGCAGAGCCACCCTGCAGCATCCTGGAGCGGGGAAGAGACAGACAGTGGCACCAGAATTGACAGAGTTTTCCTAGACCGGAGTAGGTGCCAGAGCAGGAGCCCCAACCCTGATCCCTAGTTATGCTGCAGGCCCACAGCTTTTCATCCATTTTTTATTTTTGTTATATCCTGTTTTGCACAGGAAAGGAAAATAGTTGTGGCTCAACTGAGGTGATTTCAGTCCATTTGTTTCCCTGTTTTGAGGGCTATGAAAGCATTCAGAAAGGAATCAAGCCATGGACAACAGGCTGAGATGAAAATTAAAGTACCAAAGTTTTGGTACCTCTCAAGGCAGCAGAGTAGTGTGGGATTGAATAAACCAGCCTTAGAGAAAGCTTGACATAACTATGGGATGCAGGCACCACAGCCAAATCAGGACAATCCAGACACCTTCAGTTAAACCATTCCTAGGACAGGGGACCAGGAAGAGTTCATCTTTAAATTCTAAATTTAAGGGCAGGAGGTGCTAATGGGATTGAAGTGTCACAAACACATTTTATCAGAGAACCTAACCAAGCAGTGCTTGCACAAGACAGGCAGGGATCACATAAAGTTGATCTTAACCAATTAACTAGCAATTTTTAATGTCTTATTTCCCTCATGCACTGGGCTACAAAACCCCAAATTCCCCCAGAATACTCACAGAGCCAGGGAGACACACAGAACCAATGGGCCCCACAGATCCCCTGCAGGGAGAGGGAAAACACATCACAAAAGTCACAGAACCATCTCAGTTCCTCTTTCCTGGGAGGGACAGAGCCCCTTGCCCAACTCCCAAGGTGCCATTTTCCACATCTCACTGCTTTACAATTTTCTTGTTCAGCATCCTACACCATGACCTATAATAAAATCCATTCAAGACCCACCAGTTGCTAAAGCTGCCAGTTCCACCCATCCTGCCCCACGCCACCCTGCCACAGAGCCCTGGTGATACCCCAGCTGTCATCTCTGCTGTTCAGAGCAGGATGTTCAACACTCCTGAATCCCTGTCCCACTGGATTTTGCCTCTCTCCTCGAGGCAAAGCACCCTCTGGAAATGAGGAAGGCCCCAGCACGTACAGTCCCTGAGGAGCGCGCTGCTCTTCCTGGGATACATCACATGGACAAACTTCTTCCCAACAGCCTTCAGGTCCCTCATCTGAAACAAACAGAAAACACTGCAATTTGTCCCCTCACAAAAATTACACCTCCCAGCTAAAGCAAAGACACAGAACTAAAGGAACATCAATGGCAAATCAGGAGAGGATCCAACCCAAAAAGTTCTGAAGCATCCTTTGCAACAAACAGTGACTACTTTTCCTACATTCCTTAACAACCACAGCATCACACCCTTTTCTTTAACAAGCACAATATTGTATCCTTTAATAACACCATAAATATAACCAATAATTTGTTTGCTCCTCTAGGAAAAGAAAACAAATGGAAAATACCTTCAGTCTGCAAAGTTTCTCACAAGGTCCCACTAAAGCCTCTGCCCTCACCATGATTTCACGATCACAGAGAAACTTTGGGCCAC